>JAJDFF020000417.1:0-26330 GCA_021527025.2 Geoglossum cookeanum | reverse complement strand
CTCCCCTCCCCTCCCCGCGCCTGCCCTGCCCGCTCCCCTCCCCTCCCCGCGCCTGCCCTGCCCGCTAACAATGTCAGGAGGGAAAAAAAAAAAAAAGGGGATAAAAAAAAAAATTAAAAAAAGAAAAAGGAAAAGAAAAAAAAAGGTATTGGTTCCGTGGAGGAAGTTGGGTGGGGGGGGGGTTGAGAAGTTTATTTTTTATTAGAATGGGAGGAGGAGGAGGAGGGGGAGGGGGAGGGGAAGGGGGAAGGGGAAGGGGAGGATCGAATTCTAGTTTTCTCCCGTTTTGTATTTATGTGTATATATATATATGTATGTATGTATGTAGGGATGTACGTGTACATATTCCGTACGTACATATTTGTGTGTAAAAAAAAAATAAAAATAAGAATAAACGTTAATACGCCAGCCAGATGGGAAGAACTCGCAAAGCCCCCCGACGAAACAAAAAAAAAAAAAAAAAAAAAAACTCTTAGTTTAACTAGGTAAACATTTTCCCATGCATGCACGTGTAATCTCGCGGGGAGTTTAATTGAAGTAGTGTATTGTATGTACATAGAAGTATGGGGTGGAGTTCGTCCGGGTGCAAATTAGAATAGCGAAAAATTTTTTTTTTCACTGTGCGTGGAATAACCGGAGGATCGTCTCGTACCTGTATTGTGTTGGATGAGTATTACGTCCTCTATTGGTTATGGGAGGTGTACTCACATTCCGAACATGATGGCGGCTGAAGGAACTACTCGGAGAAGATGGGGTGTTAGACCGCCGTACATGGAGACTAGACCCTCCTCCTTCCAGATAACTCGGAAGCATTGTAAGAGGCCAGTGTACTTCAGTTGGCCATTCTGGGTAGGTGCTTGGCGTAGCCGTGTACGCGCAACCTGAGGTGTTGTACTTGAGTGAGTATAAAAAGCGTATCTTGGAAACGCGATAAAGGGCTCACCTCATGAGGATATGTAATTACTGCCGCAAATAACTTGGCGCTCCCGGCGGCACCCAGTTTCCCGCCCCAGCTGATGACTTGGTCCCACACTGTATATTCTCTGCCACTCGCAATGAGTCTTTCCTCTCGCCTCGCCAGGTAGAGCTTCATCTGTTCATATAACACCCACTGCAATGTGCTCTCTGATACCCCTAGGTAGCTTGCACTAAGTCCGCGGTATAGACCCCGGATACCTTCCTGACGCAGAACCTGAATTGTGCAATCCAAGGAATTTTTGTAGCGACGTTGTGATGCAACAGATGTTGACAAAGACGATTTTTGAAGGGCCTGTGATTTGTCGAGTTGGAGACGTGTCTTGATAAGCCAGATGGGATTTGTAGCTGTGCTGGTGACAACGCCAGCAGTGGCTGCAGCACACAAATGTACCCAAGCGGACTCCTGGCCGTTGTTGAAGTATGTGGAAATGATTCTTTTCCCGTTGCCGTATGTGTAAAAGTTTATGGCGCGAGCTGGGACAACACCGGTAAGATTGGGTCCGAGGCCCTTAAAGAGCGCGCGCCAGCCTTCAACGCGATGGATAGAAAATAGGATCTGGAATGTTTCTTGGAAGTGGAGTAGAGATTGGTGAGTAAGGGAGAGAGATGACACTGGAGGCAAATTGCGGGCATTCCGAACGGAGGCGAGCTGAGCTTTGTAGAAGTCAGACTGGAGGCGAGTCTTTACGACATCGAGTGGAGAGGTAAGGAACGCGGCTGTCATTCCGCCAACACTGTAAATTGGTCCTTTAGTCTCCCACACCATGTAGTGCTCAAGTGTTTAATAAGGGGCATACCCTCCGGCTACGAAATGGGCCCATGACTTCGCAACGGGGGATTCGCGTCTTGCCAACGGCGCCTGCCCACCGAGTATAGATCCAGGCGCTGCATCTCCACGCTCCTTAGGTTGCAGCAGCGGACCCTGGTGCAACAGCTGCGAATGAGACCCTTTTTGCACCTGTGCAAGGCTTTGTGAGCCGGTGACGAAGGTCATGTAGGGTGTTTGTCGATAGTGGACTGGGCGATCCCCTTATAGAGACTGGGGGAGACCAGGGGAGACTAGGGAAGACTAGAGGAGGCGGAGGAAGTAACACTCATCGGGTCGTGTTAAGGCTTGGTGGAAGATGGTTTGAGCGCCTCCGGCCATAATATGTGCAGAGGCTCGGCTCTGGAGGAAACGCGTTTACGGAATTTACTCTTCTTTCCGAGTCGGGACTAGTGCGGCTCACCAACAGGATCACGGGCGAATTTCATTTGGGACGCAATTTATTTGTTTATATCAAGGACAAGAATTGAGGGCCCTAATGCCATCGATTCCTTTCACTCCACCTGGTCTTCATGAAAATGCAAAGTGATCTGGAAAACCGTGATTAGCACTCAGGTAGAGTGCAATGAGAAAGGGGCTAACCCACGAATCGAAATGTACAAAGCCCGCACCAAGCTGTTCCCTAGCTTAGATCGTGGTCTCGTACGGGATAGGCGTGATCGTCTCCGGTAAATTACCCTTCATGCTAACGGTGCATTCCCCTCTCGGCATTGCCGGTTGCCGTTTGAGATGGATGTGTGTCCCCTCTGCCTTTGCCTTCCGCTTCTTTTCGGCATTCTGTTTGACGCGGCGGACAAACTCATCCCGAGACCGTGAGTGCGAAACGTGCTCTATGCGGACGTTGATGCGTTTCTCGAGGTATCGGTTACCGACTTTCTTGTTGATGATGACCCCGACCGCGCTTTTCGTGACATTATAGATAACCCCGGTCTTGCCGTGGTAGACTTTGTAGGGCATTCTGTTCTGAGTTAGCTGTTGATCTCGCTTTGGTCTGGCTATTGGCAGCAAGTTGGGGGCTCTTCCGGTGTGTGGTAGAATGTGTGGCGGGGGGGGATTGGGTTGATTGTGCTGACCCTTTCTGGACTGCCCCATTTGCTTTGATATCCACAATGTCGCCAACACTGTTCAAAAATCAGTCTATCTGCTATTTTGATATCCTGCGCACTGCCTCCGGCGTACCGGTATTGCCTGAGATAGGTTGAGAGAGGGATCATGCCCTTCTTCTTGAAGTCGCGTGAGAATGCATACTATCAACCCAGTTAGTTTCAGGGCCGATATTTCATGCTTTCCGTGAAATAGACGTACGCGAGTGCCAGCCCTTAAACCCGCCGAGTGACCCATTTCGACGTATTAGGCTGGTATGGGTGTAGTTTTTGGTTGATGGTGTTTCCCGCAGTTTTGATGCTCTGTCGCTTAAGGTTGTGGGAGGCTCAGTGGGTCTAAGCCCTAGGCCGAGAATGTAGTCACGGAGAGGCGAGTCTTGGCGTCCACCTCGGTTTTGGTGCGGCATTTCAGCATATTTCCAGCATCGACAAACCTCTCCGCCAACTGGTAATTCGACATCTTGCGACGACGGATCGCGAGATCGAATTGCAAAAATGGCGCCGTAAGTCCGGTGCTCGAGCGGTTCGGATCAGGAACTGAGTATACTAACTGATTGTGTGTAGTCGCTCTTATTCTAAGACCTACAAGGTCCCTACTCGCCGTAAGTATCGCTTCGATTCTGTTTAAAACGTCAACGGCTAATTATTCATTTAGCTTTCGAGTCCGCACGTCTGTTGGTGACCCCCGGCCACTGAGCATGAGCTTGTCTCTGCTTATGTCGAGTGGTTCAGGCTAACCGGTCATACTACAGTGACTCTGAATTGAAGATTGTGGGCGAATATGGCCTCCGTAATAAACGCGAAGTGTGGCGTGTCCAGCTTACCCTCTCTAAGATTCGCCGTGCTGCTCGGTATGGGCGTCCCTCTGGGCTGAGGCTATTGCTCGGAACAAGTCTGACGAGTATCTCTAGTCAACTCCTTACCCTGGATGAGAAAGATCCCAAACGGCTCTTCGAAGGCAACGCACTGATTCGCCGTCTTGTTCGCGTCGGTGTGCTGGACGAATCCCGCATGAAACTCGATTACGTGCTTGCGCTCAAGGTTGAAGATTTCTTGGAACGTCGGCTACAGACTTGTGTCTACAAGCTTGGGCTAGCAAAGAGTATCCATCATGCTCGCGTATTGATCAAGCAGCGCCATATCCGGTCAGAAAACATTCAGTCTAGCGTAACGCTTAAACTTGTATCGGGGACAAGCACTAATTCTATGTGGAGAGTAATAGTGTCGGTAAACAAATCGTCAATGTCCCCTCCTTCGTTGTCCGCCTCGATTCCCAGAAACATATCGACTTTGCTCTTACTTCTCCATTTGGTGGTGGACGCCCTGGGCGTGTGAGGCGAAAGAAGGCTAAGGCCGCGGAGAAGGGTGGTGAAGAAGCCGAAGATGAAGACGAAGAGTAGATGACGCGGGACTACTGAGATAACGGTGGCAATGAACGATGGGATTGTAAATCGAGCATTTGCAGCAAATAGCCTTCCAGAGAGGGTTAAAATATGAAAGTTTAACGCTATAATTCTGTTGTACATGCAACTGTGGGATGCTTTTCCGGACGCCAGTAATGAATCATGGGTGTATAATGTACAGGTCACAGGGGAGCGACTTCATCTTTACCCAGAAACTTGGCCATCGGATCTTCAGCCATCGCCCTTTTCTTCCGATAAGCATCCAATTCCTCCTCCGTAATACCGCCTTTCATTTCCTCTAATGTCCGCTTCTTTGCCGTGACCTCCGGATCGATATCGACTTCATTGCCCTCGGCAGCGCCATTATTTTTTCCTCTGTCTTCCCTATCGCTGTTTCCTCGCAGATCGCCCTCCCTAGTAGTCCCTCTTTCAACAAGTGCCGCGGCGTTTCTCATTTTGTCTGCTTCCTCAAAGGCCCTGATGCCGTCTTCCCCTGTACAATAACTATTCTTAACAACAGAATGGCAGCAGGCATACCCCCACTTGAAGTTCGACCACCAGCTGCCCCAAACCGATGTGTGGTTGTTGATGAGCTTGTCCTCCTGGTATTTTGATTTTGCTATTGACTTGGGTTGTCCCTTGATGGCGCCCGACGAGTCGTACTCAACGTACCGCTCGTTTTCTATGACTGCTATATCGCGCAGGGGCGCTGGCATAAGGTGGTTCTCCCCACCATACTTCTCTAGGAGCGCTTTGCGTTGTGCTTCCTGCTTAGCAGTGGCTTCCTCGCGCTCCTTTCGTCGGTAGAATTCGCCCTCAGTTGGGTTTGCTTGTAGATGCTGCTTTGCGGCCTCTCCCCGTTCTTGAGATTCCCATGCATACTTCTGGGCTTTCTCAAACTCCGCGGCATCGCCAGATGCTCGCATGAAGTTGTCCTCTGCGACGAGGGCAGCTGCTTGATCGGCAGTAGCACCGCTGTCTACCATGGACCGAGTCTTGGGGTCGTACTTCGCCGAGTCAAGGTCTAGATTGAGGAGGTATTTCGCTGTATCCTCACGGATCCTTAGATTTCGGGTTGCGGTGCTCTGTTGCCTTCCCATATCCGATTCTTCCGCGTATTTTGCTTCCTCCACGTTGCCATCCTCGTCATTATCTCCATCGTCACTCTTCTTCCTTTCCCCGCCTTCGTCTCGTGCTCGCTTTCTCAGCTCCTCTAAACGCTCATATTCTTCGATAACCCCCTTGTACTCAGTCGCTTCATATCCATTCCATCGGTCCCGCTTTGCATCCCATCCCAACTGTACGTCCTGCACCACCTCGTCGGCCTGAATGTCCTTTCCAGTCCACTTGGCGCCCATCTTTCTTGGCCGACTAAGGCACTCTTTTGTCTTGTGTGTCATAGCGCCGCAGTTCTCACATGCGCCTTTGCGAAACTTGGTCGCAGCGGGACCGAGCCGTTGACCCCGCTCGTACCATGCGGAGTTATCGGCTGCGGCTTTCTGAAGCCGCTGATGCTCAAGATAATCGGCAGTGGAGGAGTCATCGTCGACGTAGAATGGCTTCTTGGAGATGAAGGACGGGATATATTCATTGCGTTCTTTGGAAGTGGCGGATACATCGGCGGGTTTGCGCGGGGGCATGGCGAAGTAGTAGTTAGCCTAGTTAGTACACTGGCGAGTCAAATGTTCAGTATGATGTTCAGTAAGCTGTTCGATGCTGTTGAGGCTCGAGTAGAGATGGCCCACGTGATTGATGGGCGCGACATGAGCCTCGTCCTGCCTCATGCACATCATATCGCGTCAACTGGATCCCTGTCCTCCGTATTCGTGTTGTGGTGGGTTTTCGCTATTGAGAAGTGATGATGCCCATTGTCCTTCCTGTTGATAGTATCTTGCCTTCGGACCCGTCCAGCCCCCGTTCAGTCCCCGCTCATGCGCATACTGTGCTACCTGGGTTCTAGTGGCTTTTATTTACTTGTGGTTGCCTTTGGCCGGGATGATATTGCCATAGCCTCTGCTGCTGGCAACCGCGTTGATGGCCCAGTTTCGCATGCGCTTAAACTGCATCGATCACTACCAGGCTGCACCATCTCACTTTGATCCCCAGATATTCCAGGGAGGTGGGAATTGCTCAGATGTGCCCCCAAAGGTTCCTGTGATTCGTGTTTTCGGTGCGACAGAAACTGGCCAGAAAGTGTGCGCGCACGTTCATGGTGCATTCCCGTACGTGTTTATTGAGTATCGTGGGGAATTGGCGTCTGAAAGCGGTATGTGATGCATTTCTTGGGTCGGGGTGGGTCGCTGACTGCCTCAGTAAATATTTACATACATCGGCTTCATCTCTCTATCGATCATGCGCTTGCTATTAGTTTTCGGCGGAACAATGGCGATCGAAAGTTTGTTGCGCGAATAACGCTGGTCAAAGGCGTCCCGTTCTATGGGTACCATGTGGGGTATCGGCATTTTCTCAAGATCTACCTGTTCAATCCTCGCCATATCACACGGCTCGCCGATGTCTTACAACAAGGTTTTATTATGAAAACTGTGTTCCAGCCATACGAAAGTCACCTACAATACCTGCTTCAATGGATGTGCGACTACAATCTTTACGGCTGTGGCTATATCAACTGCAGGAGCGTAAAGTTTAGGCTTCCGATCCCGGATTGCGAGGAGATAGATGGCACTGTCCATTTGTGGCACGACCAATCCATTCCGCCTCGGATGATCTCTGAGGAAGGTAGCTTTCAGAGGCAGAGCCACTGCTCCTTAGAGGTCGACATCTGTGTGCAGGATATTCTAAACCGGAGAGACGTGGAACCTCGGCCGATCCATCACGATTTCACTGAGGTTACGAATCCCTTAGCCCCCGACGTGAAGCTCGTTCCGAGCATGGCAGGACTGTGGGAAGACGAGGCGCGCAGGCGACGAGCTACAAACCCTAACGCGGATCCTGAAGGTAGCCCTTTTCCTCAGGACGCTTTGGTTTCAATGTCTGCAGAGCCGAGAAACTCACAAAAAAGTGGCTGGATTCACGAAGAAGAGTATATGGAAAAGGTCGATGCTCTCATTATGAGTGAAAAAGCGAAAACTGCCGGACGGGAGATATCCTTCAGCAGCTTTGGTCAGAGGGACCCTGTCGAGGGAATCTCTAGATCGGTGCTTGATAGTGTTGAGGATTTTTACCCGGATAATATTGGAGGGGAGCAGATGCGGTCCCATGAATGGTATCAAGCTAGCCCTGAGCCTACAGGAGACTTTGATAGGAGAGATATGGAAGTCGATGAGGTTAAAATATCGAGCATGGAGGAGGATGTCCAATATGATTCTGACGAAGAGTTGGCGAAAGAATTGGGTATACTATCGCAGAGAAAACGTGAGGATCAACGAAAAGAGCCCGAAGAGGGTGACTCGACGATCCCAGGTAGTGATCCATGTTATCCTCCTGCTGACGGATGCATCGACTGGGCTACAACGCCCCCAAATGCATTTAACCTGAGTCGCCCAACTGATTCGGATGGGTTAGCGCAATTTGGAGTCCGAGATGTCAACGACTTCAGCCATGTTGATGAAGATGACTTCGATATCTTACCCGAACACGCGAGTGATTTAGCTTCAGCGAAGAAAGTTGCAATGCGGTCGATGAGAGAGCCCGTCGCTATATCTTCAAATAAGCGTAAAAAGTTATATCACATTGAGAGCTCAACCTATTCTGGTGAAGCCGCAATTGCCCGTGTTGCGGAGGATATTGGGGAGAAGGTTCAGCCCCTCACCCAGCGAGTCGAGTCCAATAATGATACCGGTACCGTGCAGGGAGATAAATCACCCGTCAGCAGCACTACCCCACTAAGCCTCCTCCTAAACCGGCAACACTCATCGCGTCCCGCAGGCATACTTAAGTCTAGCAGTGCTAGCAGTGCTAAATACAGTAGAACCCTTCCGTTTCCTGTTGTTAAGGACCCTAATGATCCGGAGACGGTTCAAAGATTAAGCCAACGCAGTGATGCTACACAGAAGAGCCTAAAAGCGCTCACTGATGAGGGGATATCGTCGGATTCTCTGGGGATTGGGAAAAAATCGCAATTTTCGTCGGAATCCAACTCAAATGCTACAGAATTATCGCCCATGTGTGGGACGGATGTACGGACTAGGCTGCTGGATGTGGCCAAAAATATCCATTCATGCTTTGGCATCCCAGCCAACGCACAGTTTTTCCTTTTCAAGCCGATTCCCCCAGACAGGACTTCGATACTATCCACAATCGAGGACTTCGGGTTGCCCCAAGTCATCTACCGAGACCCGTACTACAGCAATGAGAGTGATGTCCCAGACCGACCTAGAGAATACGCTGGGAGAGAATTTAAACTTGAAAGCGATACGGCACCATATCTACCCGACTTTAATGCTATGGGCTCTTTTAACCCGGTAATCGAGAAGGTTAGGTCAAGATTTGACAAAGCCAAAGAAGAGAAGGCCTTCCAGTATAGAAAACGAGCCTGTAGGTTGCGGGGATGGGAGATCAGCGAAACCCCACCGAGTCGAGGGGAAGTTAATGAGTGGCTAGAACGAGGGAATCTTCCTGTTGAAACTTCGGAGTTTGGCATTAGTATGGAGCATTCTGGAAAACGCGACCTATCCCAAGTTGAAGGTCCGACCCAAAAAAACCGACACGGCTTCAAATATTCTCAGAAACAGGAAGCAACCAGCGTTCGGCATGAGACACAGTATATGAGCATCATGAGTCTAGAGATCCACGTGAACACGAGGGGTAAGCTGGCACCAAACCCAGAAGAGGACGAGGTTTCGTGCATATTCTGGTGTCTGCAGTCCGACCAAGAAGGGCTGGAGAGCAATGAAGAGGATCATATCGGCATTGTTGTTTTATCTGATGAAAGTGATCTGGCCAAAAAACTCTCGAAACAGGTTGTCGTACGTGTTGAAGAAGAGCCGACGGAATTAGATCTCATCAACAGAGTAGTTGATATTGTTCGGATGTACGACCCTGATATTTTGGCTGGATATGAGGTTCATCGTGGGTCTTGGGGGTATCTAATGGAGCGTGCCGGGCACAAATACGATTATAACCTCAGCGAAGAATTATCTCGGACGATATCCCAGTCCAATAGCCGATTCAAGCTGGATATGACTGGTTGGGGGCTTTCTCATGGCCAAGCCATTGCTGTCACAGGGAGGCATATGCTAAATATCTGGCGGATGGTCCGAAGTGAATTGAACTTGTTGCAGTATACAATGGAGAACGTTGCGTTCCACCTCCTGCACAGGAGGATCCCGCATTATTCCCATAGGGACTTGACAGCCTGGTACAAGAGTGGAAAAGCACGAGAACTCAGGAGGTGCATCGATTACTATATCTCTCGCGTGCAACTCAATCTCGAGATTCTTGAAAGAAACGAACTTATCCCCCGAACTAGCGAGCAAGCCCGCATACTTGGTGTCGACTTTTTCTCAGTTATCTCGAGGGGTTCACAGTTCAAGGTCGAATCTATTATGTTCCGCCTTGCAAAGCCCGAAAATTTTATACTTCCCTCTCCAAGCAAGAAGCAAGTCGGTGGCCAAAATGCCCTGGAATGCCTGCCCTTAGTCATGGAACCTCAAAGCGCCTTCTACACCAGCCCAGTGCTTGTATTGGATTTCCAATCCTTGTATCCTAGCATAATGATTGCTTATAATTATTGCTATTCTACATATTTGGGGAGAGTAGTAGGTTGGAGGGGACAGAACAAAATGGGGTTCACAGACTATAAAAGAGAGTCTGGGCTTTTGGAGTTGTTCAGGGACCACATAAACAGTAAGTCGCGCTAAGTTTTGCTGCCTAATCTTCTCTAATATCGCACCCAGTTGCTCCAAACGGTATTATGTATGTCAAGCCGGAGATCCGCAAGTCTCTTCTTGCGAAGATGCTGAGCGAGATTCTCGAGACCCGAGTGATGGTGAAGAGCGGCATGAAGACAGACAAAGATGATAGAACTTTGCAAAGACTGCTCAACAACAGGCAACTGGCGCTAAAATTGTTGGCCAATGTCACCTATGGATATACCTCAGCATCTTTTTCTGGCCGCATGCCTTGCGCTGAGATCGCAGACAGCATTGTCCAGAGTGGCCGTGAGACATTGGAAAAGGCTATAGCTCTCATTCATTCGATGGAGCAGTGGGGGGCGGAGGTGGTCTATGGTGATACAGACAGTATTTTCGTTCATCTGAAAGGTCGCACGAAGGATGAGGCATTCAAAATTGGGGAAGAGATTTCCAGAGCGGTGACTAAGTTGAACCCGCGACCGATAAAGCTTAAGTTTGAAAAGGTTTATTTCCCTTGCGTCCTACTAGCAAAGAAGCGCTATGTGGGATTCAAGTACGAACACAAATGCCAGAAGGAGCCCGAATTCGAGGCAAAAGGTATTGAAACAGTTCGTCGCGATGGGACGCCAGCAGAGCAGAAAATAGAGGAGAAGGCATTAAAGATCTTGTTCCAGACAGCCGATCTCAGCCAAGTCAAAGACTATTTTCAGCGACAATGCAGCAAGATCATGAGGGGAAAAGTATCCATACAGGACTTCTGCTTTGCCAAGGAAGTTAGGCTGGGCACATATAGCGATAAGGGTTTGCCCCCTCCTGGTGCCCTTATCAGCACTAGGAAGATGATGGAGGATCCAAGGGCGGAGCCACAGTATGGGGAACGAGTTCCATACGTCGTTGTTACTGGCGCTCCAGGAGCAAGGCTTATCGATCGCTGTGTTTCTCCGGAGACCCTGTTAAAGGACAAGTAAGTGGCTCTTGTCCCGTGATTGCTTTGGATGTCTTACTGATATGCGAACCGGTCAGTCATATCGAGCTTGACGCTGAGTATTACATTTCGAAGAACCTGATCCCACCACTAGAACGTATCTTCAACCTCGTCGGAGCTAATGTTCGCATGTGGTACGATGAAATGCCTAAATTTCAGCGTATTCGTAGGATAGAGGGTCGAGATCTCCGTGGTGGGGGCGCGGGAGATTCGGTCGGTATGAAGAAAACCTTGGAATCTTATATGAAGTCATCCTCTTGCCTTGTATGCAAGGAGAGGTTGGACTCCGGGGTCCCTGTCTGTGATGGCTGTCTTCGGCATCGTGAGACATCGATTCTCGCACTAAGGACGAGACTCACAAAGGCTGAAAGGAAAGCTGCTGACCTGCAAATCGTGTGTCGCTCTTGTGCGGGGTTGGCATTCGCGGAAGACGTGAGGTGTGATAGCATGGATTGTCCTGTATTCTACTCGCGCACGAGGCAAATGGCGGAGCTGGGGAGTACGAGGGCAATGGTGCAGCCTGTGATGAAAACGCTAGAGGTGATGGGGGAGGACTGGAGCGCATGGTGATGTGCTTTGACCCTGGTTTGCTAGTCTCTAGTGGCTAGAAATAGTGTGGGGTTTTGAGGCGTGTCGAGGCGGGGTTCGGGTCGCTATTTAAGATCAGTACTAAGCTCGGCGGTGACTGCAGGCTGTTCTATGAGCTGGTTTCTTGGTAACTGTCCTGCGCACTCGAAATTAGCCCCTCCTGAACACGAATGGAGTGAACATGGTATTCCGCGCATACCGCGAGTTGGTAATCGCACAGATATGGACATGACCCCGCGGCGCCTCGGAAAGCGGCGAATTCGACCGCGTTCTCCGGCAATGGGCTGCGTGGCGGAGCAGTGAGGCAGCTTGGCGGCAGATGAGGTCAGAGCCCCCATTTTATGTATGGTTTTGTGCAAGTTTTGGATTTCCCGCTTGTGGTCGCATAAAGTGCGGAAGCGCCCACTGGACAACAAACAACTTCGACCGCTTTGCAGTGTCACAGAGCGTCCGCATTTCGCTCTGGAGCTGATGTCAATGTGGATCTTCACCCAGCTTCTCACAGTCTACATCTTTGGCGGGCTTACATTCCTTCCGCTCCTTGCTTGTCTTGTCCTTGTTCATGCCTACCTCACCTTTCCAACCCGCGCTCCCGTCGATAGCGGAGATGCGAAGGTCCCGCTCCAGCGTCCAGGCGATGATGAGAGCATACTGAGGCCTGGCACCGGAGACTTCGAAAAGTTCGGTCGGCCGCGGGGTCACGACCCAGATGTCGCGGCTGGCTATTTTGCTGTGTGTCGGGAGTACGTTCCTGGGGGAATAAATGGGAAGCCGCCAGAGCGCACGACTCCAGTGGGAACAGTGGTCGTTCCGGAGAGCCCAAGCGTCTATCAGAGCATGTACCGGAGCATATTCGACAGGAAGCAGTCTCCGAGCCTCGACACCGCGAAAGGAGCGAAACGAGCCAGGAATGTATTTTTCGTCGTCTTAAGGTAATTATTATCCGACCTGGGCTCTTGCCGGAGAAGTTCTATCAATTATAGGGCGCTAAGCTGTACCTACAGGCACGGTCATTTGATGCTGTACGATGACTCGGAGCAGCTCGAGGTCCGCCATGTTATTTCTCTGGCCCATCACGATGTCAGTATCTATGGTGCCGACGATCCTATTCCTGATGGAGAACTGTGGATTCGACGCAATGCAATATGTCTAGCGAGAAAGGGTGACGCTGGCGAGCTTGCGGCGGATGGGTCGACATCACGGCCGTTCTACTTGTTCTCGGAGAACTGCTCAGAGAAGGAGGATTTCTACTTCGCACTACTCCAGAACCAAGACCAGACGCTCGAGGGAAAGGCAGAGGCCCCCAAACCGCTACAGTTTGAGGTGAAGGATATCATAGGCCTTGTCCAAAGGCTACACTCCTCAGAAGAACATTGGCAGACCCGTTGGATCAATGGCCTGGCCGGAAGATTATTCTTGGCTTTGTACAAGACGCCTGAGATCGAGAACACTGTTAGGATGAAGATTGCGAAGAAGATATCGCGGGTGAAGAGACCAAATTTTCTGTCGGATATCGTTCTGCAGAAGATTGATATGGGAGAGGGAGCGCCCTACATAACGAATCCTCGACTAAAGGATCTGACGGTCGATGGAGACTGTACCGCCGAAATGGATTTGAATTACACGGGAAATTTCAGGATCGAGGTAGCTGCAACTGCCCGCATTGATCTGGGTTCTCGCTTCAAAGCTCGAGAAGTAAACTTGGTCTTGGCTGTGGTGATCAAGAAGCTCGAAGGCCACTTCATTGTCCGCTTTAAACCTCCTCCGAGTAACCGTATATGGATTACATTCGAAGCCATGCCGAAGATAGAAATGTCTATTGAGCCGATTGTGAGCACGAGACAAATCACATACAATATCATCATTCGGGCAATAGAGAGCAGGATAAGAGAGGTCATCGCTGAGACTCTAGTATTGCCACACTGGGATGATATCTCTTTCACCGACACGATGCAGCAACGCTTCCGGGGCGGCATTTGGGCTAATGACAGATTAAGAGACGGCTTAAAAGATGCCGCTATAATTGATGGAGTGGAGAAGGAGGAAGCCGATAGTGGCATCGAGCAGTATAGCTCGGGTATCCTTGGATCGAAAGAGAAGTCGATGAGTACGCCTGTGCTACCTACATCTGCTCCGATACGCACATCGTCTACGCAATTGTCTAGCCAAGTCAAGGACGGTGGGATATCATCAGCTATAGAGACGAAAGTCCGCACAGGCAAACCAAGGAGCATCAGGTCGGGGTCCTTCACATCCGCAGTCTCTCCATTGGTTAGTATGGATACGACAAATGTTGATGCTGTACGTGAGCGCAAGGAGGGTGAGCGACAAAATGCCGCGACGGTGATGATGGCTATATCGAGTCGCTCCCGGCCTGTCACACCTACCGATTCTCCAGTTGGGTCACCATCAAGAGCTAGTACAATCACCCCCGAAGGGAGCAGCTCCTCTTCGGGAACATCAAAGGAAGGCAACCTTGATTCAGAGCTAACAGCCGCTTCTTCAATAGCACCACCGAAGCTCCTTTCTAATCCCTCAGACTCTAGTCTAGACTCCCAAAAGCCTTTCATCTCACTTGGGAATGACACAAACAGGAGCGGATCCACCCATTCCCTTACTTATTCCCCAAGTCCGCCAGACAAACGGAATTCCGTCTCCTCCATCGGTTCTGTGGCGACTGCGGCAACTGCGGCGACCGCAGCAGCCAAGAAATGGGGATGGGGTGTCTTGAACCGCAACAATGAGTCTAGAGCAGGAGTTGGAGGACTACCGAACCTAGCAAAAGAGGGCTCACCAACTCAACCGGTGGGGCGCGGTCGGCCCCTTCCGCCTCCTGGGATTCCACTACCACCACCGGAAAAAAACCGGAACAAATCAGCGCCGGTGAATGTTCCCAAGAGGAAGAATCTGCCGCCCTCTCTCTTTCCACAGCGACAGCATGAGAGTGATGAAAGAAGGCCGGTACCACTACCGCCACTGCCGCCACGACAAGCTGGGGAACTCTCAAGGGCTGGTGAGGGCGATGATGGATTGCTTGTGGTAGCTGCGCCGCCGGATTCAGAGCCGACAACTCCGTTGGATGATACCAGGAATGATTTCATCCATTCTATGGAACTTGGCGATACTGTGAATAATGAATTGGAGCCTAGCGCAGGGGGTATCCAAGAGCACCCAGGACTGCCTCCTAGGAGAAACCCGAGACAAACCGATGGAGAAGTGTTAGGACTCGCAGATGAGGACGATGCGGCGGCTATATCCAGCTGGCAGATGGCGCAGGAAGAGGAAACACGATCCAAGAGTATATGGGCAGACACAGACAACGGACACTCGTAGTGCAGTTTTGGATTGGATCCGTTGGCGTTTTCATTTGGACAGTTAACCTCACATACTTGACAAGCTAGGATGGATGAGTGGCACATCAAAGAATGGCGTTTTTCAAGATAGGATCATTGGGTTTGGGAGCGAGCGAAGAGTGTGCTACATGCCCTGTAATCTCTAGCAATTGAGATGATCTATAGAGTCCTTGCCTCGAGCTTCATTATCGCGAAGTTGCAGTGAATGAGTAGATGGAGTGAATCGGAGCGGCCCGAACTGAGTGAGCGGGCGAGCGAGTGAGTGGGTGAGTGAGTGAGATGTCTAGGAGCAGCGAAGGAGCAGCGACCGCATATCCGCACACGCACCCACATCCAATGGTAGAGTGAAGAGTGACTCTGGCTCTCTTCGCGACAACTCAGCGCGCACACCGGTCCTGGTGGTGAGACTCGCAGCCGGGCCAATTTGCCCCCTTCGTGGCACGTTCGACACGTGTGCACGCGCACTGAGCTGTCTTTTCGCTGCTGTCGGCGACGGGCGCAGCGGTATCCCCATTGTCCCTATTGTCCCCATCCCACATCCCACATCGCACATCCCACATCCCATCCCAGCATTCTGGGGCAGGCGCTGACGTTGCCTTCGCTCTGTCGCCTGTGCAGTGTTGCGTACGCCACTGCGTGCCAAGAGCCCAAGAGCGCCGTTGGAAGTACACACAATCCTCCCGCGCCGGCCCATTGTTTCATCACGCATAACTGTCTTTCTCTGGTCGACGCCGGCTCTTTCCCTCTGCCGACCATACTCAGTGTCGTGTTGACTCTAGTCTGTGTCTCTTTTGTGTCGCAACAAGCACTTGAGAGATGGCTCTCTACGGCTCGTCGACGCGAAATGTCGACCTGGGCAGGTGAGGCTTCCTGAGCAGTCGCTGCTGCGGGAATTACCAACTCAGTATGGCTTCTGACGCCCATGCGCAGGACCGAGTCGGAATTGGCTATGAACATCAAGAAGGCTACCAACATTGGTGAGCTATGAATTATTTTTGGGGTCTAGATGTCTCCCCGCAAGCTTGCTGACGACCGTTGCCGACGCAGAGGAAACCGCCCCAAAACGTCTGAGAAGCCCACCCCATTTCAACCGTATCCAAAGAACAAGAGCTCATGTGCAGTAGGCAAGCACGTCCGAAGCTGTATCGTCTACACGTGGGATCACAGATCCTCCCAATCGTTCTGGTCGGGCATGAAAGTGTAAGCTGCAGGGTGTTTGCGGACCTTTTGTCGGTTTCGGAAAATTGACTCCCAAACCCACCAGGCAACCTATCCTAGCAGATGAAGTTCAGACCTTCAAGGCGCTGATAACGATTCACAAGGTCCTCGCGGAAGGTCACCCGATCACAATCAGGGAAGCCCAGGCACATGTTGGTTGGTTGGAGAGCCTGAAAAGAGGTGTTTCTGGTGGCGATGGCCTTAGAGGTACGTCCCTCCATTGGCCATATGACAAGGGTACTCATTGGGCAATTGCTCCCGGCGTTACTCCTTATATCTGATCTTGTAATAGGTTATGGGCCTCTTATCCGGGAATACGTCTACTTTTTGCTGGCCAAGTTGGCGTTTCATCGGCAGCATCCTGAGTTCAACGGTATCAAGCCTTTCATCTATCCCACCTCTACTCAAGTGATTGCTTACATGTAACTTAGGCACCTTCGAGTACGAGGAGTATATTAGCCTCAAGTCCATCAACGATCCCAATGAGGGGTAAGCTCTGTCCGCCCTTCTGCCCCCGTCTGTCCCAACACCTCAGGCTAACAAGCGGCTTAGCTACGAGACCATAACCGACCTCATGACTCTTCAGGATCAAATCGAGTCCTTCCAGAAATTGGTGTTTTCTCAGTTCAAACTCGGGACGAACAACGAATGCCGAATATCCTCTTTGGTACCTCTTGTACAGGAAAGCTATGGGATATATAAATTTATAACGAGCATGCTTTATGCGATGCATACTAGTATGGCTCTTGTCGTGACTCTCGTGGGACGTGAACTAAATATTACTAGCTACCGGCGATGATGATGCCCTCGAACCACTCAGAGGGCGTTACAATGCTCAGCATTACCGACTCCTAAATTTCTATTACGAGTGCTCTAACCTAAAATATCTCACGAGCTTAATCACCATACCACATTTACCGGAGGTTAGCTTATTTTGAAACCCGACCGTTCTTCCCATCTAATCTAATCGCCTCACAGGAGCCGCCGAATCTCCTTTCGGAAGAGAGTGAGAAACCATCGCTACCTCGCCGTCCAGCACGAGAGCTCGAGCAACCAGAGCCCACACCTACACCTCCACGCACAGCATCAGCCATTGACCCAGAGCCTATCAACGAGTTTTGGAAGAACGAGCAGCGTCGCCAGCAAGATGAATATGCCGAAGAGCAGCGGAGGCTAGTAGAACAGAGAGAGGCCCAGATATACCAGCAGCAATTGCAGGCTCAACAAGCGCAGCGAGAATTCGAGGAGCAACAACGGTTACAACTTGAACAGCAGAGATTAGCGCAAGAGAAGCTGGCCCGCGAACACTACCAGAGACAGACTGAAGGCCGGATGGCTGAATTAGAAAGGGAAAATCTCAACGCAAGAGCTCAGTATGAACAGGACCAATTGATGTTGGAACAGTACGACCGGGTAAATATAGCAAAACGCAATATCTTTCCCGTTGCCACCAACACTAACACAACTGGATATAGAGGGTTAGGGCACTCGAAAATGAATTACAGCAGCTCAACTCAAACTTCACTCAGCAAACAGCTTCGAAGGACGACCAAATTCGTGCACTACAAGGTTATTATGGCCCACTTCTTGCGACTTAGCGATGTGACTGACATCTTCTAGAACAAGTAAATACGTGGCGGACAAAGTATGAGGCGCTTGCCAAGCTCTATTCCCAGCTACGACACGAGCACCTTGAACTGTTGCAAAAGTTCAAGCAGGTGCAGTTAAAGGCTGCATCGGCCCAGGAAGCGATCGACAAACGGGAGAAGATGGAGCGAGAAATCAAGACGAAGAATTTAGAGCTCGCAGATATGATCCGAGAGAGAGATAGGGCACTCCACGATGTCGACAGATTGAAGGGGGTGAGTATTGGCCTTTCGCAAATCTCAATCCGGTAGTCATGTTGCTGAGCCAGCTTGCGCAGGGAAATAAAGAGGAAGTCGAAAAGCTCAAGCGCGAGCTACGGTTCGCCCTGGAGAAGGCAGAAAACACGGAGCGTACGAAAGGGGCGGAAGTGTCATCTCTGCTTGCGAAATACAATCGTGAGATGGCAGACCTCGAAGAGGCTCTAAGGGTAAGAAGCCCGATTGATCGGCCGAGGGATTGGTTAGCGGTATTAATGCGCAATAGAGTAAAACGCGTGCCCTAGAAGATGTCCACACCAAATACGGAGAACGCGATTCAGATCTCGAGCGGACCCTTCGCGAGAAAGAGGAAGAATTGGAGATTTTTAAAGCGGGCATGGACCAAACATTACTTCAGCTCAATGAGATAAGACTGGTATGGCTTTCCCGGCGATCCCATCTTGTATGTCGCGCTGACCTCCACAGGCGAACCAAGCGACCGACCATGTTGTAGATGGTCAGATCACAGAAATTCAGCTGGATAACATTCGGAAGATTAATGACATTGTCGGTATGCAAAAATCGTTGCTATCTCTCATGGGCGCTGCTGACTGGTGATAGATTCTGTACTTCGGAGCGGGGTGCAGCGGGTGGATGATGCGCTGTACGAACTTGATTCCTCGATGCAGGCCGGTAACCAGAATGCATCCGCAGCATATGTTCTCTCGCAAATCGAAAAGGCGTCTGCCAACGCCACAGAATTCGCCACTGCCTTCAATAATTTCATAGCCGACGGTCCGAATAGCCCTCACGCGGAAATCATCCGGACCGTGAGCCAATTCGCGGGATCAATCGCTGATGTCCTCAGCAATAGCAAAGGCCTCACGCGTTTCGCCACCGATGATAAGAAGGCCGACACTCTGATAAATGCGGCACGCCAATCTGCACAGACAACGGCCAAATTCTTCAATGGAGTACAGTCTTTCCGTCTCGACGGCTTGAGTCCGGAGCAGAAGACCGACCACGTCATCACCGCAAATAACGAAGTGCAGATCAATCTACAAAAGCTTTCAAAACTGGCCGAGGTGTTTGCTCCCAGGAGCGGAAAGATTACAAATGCAAGCGGTGATATCGGAGATCTTGTCGATCGCGAAATGACAAACGCTGCTTCCGCTATTGAAGCGGCGGCCGAGAGACTGGCGAAGCTGAAGAACAAGCCGAAGGATGCGAGTTACTCCACGTATGATCTGAAGATTCACAGGTACGTCCCGATCATCCGTTTAGGTCTAGTGGCAGCAGACTACTAACAGTTTTCCTGCAGTGTGATTCTCGAGGCGGCAATCGCAGTTACAAATGCCATTGCACAACTGATTAAAGCGGCAACCGCTTCTCAGCAAGACATTGTGGCCCAAGGGAAAGGCAGCAGCAGCCGAACCGCATTCTACAAGCGCAACAACCGCTGGACTGAGGGACTCATCTCGGCAGCTAAAGCTGTTGCCGCATCTACTAACATGCTCATCGAAACAGCCGATGGCGTTATTAGTGGGCGCAACAGCCCAGAACAGCTCATAGTAGCGTCAAATGAGGTTGCGGCCTCAACAGCCCAACTTGTTGCCGCTTCTAGGGTAAAGGCCACGCTCATGTCCAAAACCCAAGATCGGCTCGAGATAGCGTCCAAAGCAGTCACAGAGGCCTGTCGATCTCTTGTGCGCCAAGTCCAGGATATCATTGCTGCGCGCAACCGCGACGAGAGCGAAGTGGTGGACTACTCCAAGCTCAGCGGACATGAGTTTAAGGTTAGAGAGATGGAGCAACAGGTCTGTTTTTGCCTCCCCCCCATGGTCTATATCCAGAAGGTATACTAATATATCGTTTGAATATTGTAGGTTGAGATTCTACAACTGGAGAATAGCCTTAGTCAGGCAAGGCTGAGGCTGGGTGAGATGCGGAAGGTCTCGTACCAGGAGTGATGCAGTACTGAGACGCGACGGGGACGGGAACGTGCGGATATCCTTTTGTATGGTAATAGTTCTAATTCGGGGTTCTTTTTTTTTTTTATGTGCAGTACAACAGAATGTCATAGGCGGGGACCGAGGCGCTCTCTTTTTTAATTATTTTTTATTAATTTTTTTTCCAAGAAAAAATCCCGCCATTTCTAACGGGACAAGTAAAAGTCCCCCAGCACCATCTTTTTAGTGTATCTGCATAACGCCTCTCTCTCTCTCTCTCTCTCTCTCTCTTTCGTCTTGGTTTCACTTTGTAGGCTGAAAAGGTAGCAAAGTGACGTGATTTTAACACTGCATTTTGAGACTTTTATTTCGCGTTTTCTCTTTTTTACATTTCTTACCACGCCCCGGAAAGGACTTGGGGGGGGAGATGTAAAATTAAAAAAAAAAGAATAAAATAAACTATACAAAAAAAAAAAAAAAAAAATGGAGCGGAAGAAGAAGTTTTGTTTCTTTTATTTCTCTGATCGGAAGAAGGCGGTGGAGGAAATGGAAGGGAAAAAAAATATGCGGGAGTTCACTTGAGGGGATGGGGGAGATATTAATTTAGAAAAGTAATAAAAAATTTGTGAATGGGCCCGAAGATGTTGGGGCTGGCCGGGTAAGCAAGTGTGAATGAATTATCTTATTATGTAAGGTGGGTATTGTGGAACGTATCGGGGCCGGTGGGTAGGGTGCTCAATGCTCTCGTTCGTGTGGCTACATGCTATGGAAAAGCGAGCGGCAGCGAGGTAGGTAAGCTATGTACCCGCCGCCAAGAATCCTAGCTAGTCGCCCGGGCTCAGATTTCTGCCTCCACAGTATTTGGGGGGGTATGCGGCTTAAAAGGACTTAAAAAAAATAGGTGTGAGGCTCAACTGAGGGGGAAAAAAGAATTAAAAATAAAAATAAAAAAATAAAAAAATAAAAAATAAAAAAATAAAAAAATAAAAAATAAAAAAATAAAAAAATAAAAAACTGAAGTATTATTATTATTATTATTATTATTATTATTATTATTACCGCACTACATTAATCTATCTATTCACCATCATTACCAATCTCGTATGACTTTCTTTTCCGACACAGTTCCCGCATGCATATATACGAGTTAGCGTTGGGGGGTTTGGTGATTTATTTATCTTTTATCTTCTCCCCCTCTCCCCTTCACTCTCTCTCCTGTAAAATAGGGTTGAGTTGGCGAGGTCGGGGGTGGTGGGGGAAGGGATGAAGAAGGGTGTATATATATATATATACATCATATGATGGAAGATATAAAGGAGAGAGAAAGAGAAAGAGAGAATAAACGTTTAACGTTACCCATCCGACACTTACCCATACCCATACACAGGAACCCAGAAACATATTGATAGTATAATATCCCGCAGCGGCGAACAAAAACCCCCCAGCAGCAGAGAGGACACCACACCACACCACGTGTTCGTCCGTCGCCCGCCCAAAAAAGGAAGGGAGGAAAAAAAAAAAAAAAAGACATTTACTGTTCAAAAGGCAAAAGAAATTAAAAAATTTCCGTAATCGAAATCATTTTGTATCTTGGACAGGGCTGGTTATTTTTTTTTTTTAAGCAGCAGTTGCTATATATATGTTTTTGTAGCAGAGACTTGTGTGTATGTGTATATATATATAAATCGCACCTTCCAAAAAAAAAAAAAAAAAAAGGAAAAAAAGAAATAGCTTCTTCTTCTTCTTCTTCTTCTTCTTTTGTTTTATTTTTTTTTCATTTTTTATTTTTTGTACGTTTTTTTGGTTTTGCTTTCAAGTCTCGCATCGCGCGGGGGGGAAATTTTTTGAAGTGGAAGATTTTTGGGGATATTTAGGGATGGGGGAAAAAAAAGATGGGGGAAAGACAGAGGTGATGGGATGGACGGAAATGGGTGGAGATGGAAGGTGTATATATGTATATATATACATGCATACCCAACGACGACGAAAGGTAAAGAGGAGAGAGAGAGAGAGAGAGAGAGAGAGAAAAAGAGAGAAAGAGAAAGTATTTAGAAAAAAGTAGAGAGATAGAAGGAAGGAAGGAAGGAAGGGTGAAGATGCTTAGGATCAGATTCCCGGCTAAGGGGAAAAGGCCGATGGATGGTGTTGGATGATTAGACTCTGAGATAGTGGGGGTGTGTGGTGTGTGGTGTGGTGTGGTGTGGTGTGTGGTGTGGTATAGTATATAATTCTAGTAACTCCGGTATATCCCCCCCCCAATCCCCCCCCCGTCATGGTAGGTTTTCTTCTCGATACGACTCGTTTCGAAAAAGTCGACCACAATTTTTCATTAGATATAGGGAGATGACACTCCCTTTGATAGAAGAGGGAGGGAGTAGATTTCGCGGCTTTTCGACGAGATGCGTCTGTCTGTCTTTGAGAATTTTTATTTATTTATTTATTTATTGATGGAATGTGAACTGTGTGTGTGTGTGTGTGTGTAATATTGGGGATCGGGGGCCGCGATTTATTTATTCAGTGGGCAGCTAGTCATCAGAGGGGGTTGCGAATAAAGGTATTAATTAATAATCAATAACGGAAATACCGGGGAATAATTATATCGCTAATGAACCCCAAATAGACTACCGTAGGAAACAGTAGGAAACAGGAACGTCGCAAAAAGACCTCGCAGAAGCCAAAGTTATCAAATTTAAGCTATTCCCCCCCGGGGTTCAATGACTTTATGCCGTAGGAATCAGGAACGTAGAAAACAGGTCTCACAGAGGCCAAAGTATCAAATTTAAGCTATTCCTCCCTGGGGTTCAATGTCTTGGCCCTCTTCCGGGGGACTGAGCTATCTAGTACTCTCTTTGTCTCCAATTTGTACACCTCTATGCAGTCTATCTCATCGGGCGTGATATCACTGGGAATGGGCATTGTATTTAGAGAGTCGTAAAATCTCTGGTAGTCGTCAATCAGCAGGGGTTTCTCTTCGGAAAACTGATGTACTGCCTGTAAATAACGTTAGGTTTCAATGGAACCGGTCCAGTTTTCGGGTGACCTACCTGGAACCCTACGAACACAATAGTGGCGGAGCGAAATATGTCATCCCATTCGTACACGATTGCCTGGGGTTCCTCTTGTAGACGGCTAAGAAACAAAACAAAAGCTTGTCTGGCACTGCGATCGGTTAGATGCGATTTGGATAGTGATATGGCTTCACTCACTCATGGTTGCCTCCCATTTCTTCATACCAGAACTCTGACAAAGGCCGTAGTCTGTCGGAGTAACCCGCCTGAATGTAGGCCAGGCAAAAGTCATAAACGATCTTCAATCTCAATGTTATCCTTTTGGAGAAACTAGTTCTGTCTGGTTTCTCCATCCGCTTGAGGACATTGAAGGCCCGGAAAAGGCTTGGGTCGTAGTGCTGTTCAACCTGCAGGAGGATTCTCTCCAGAACATTCGCCCAGCGACGGCTAGCTTCCTCTTCAGAAATTTCATCGCCCTCCATCTTGGAAACCGCATATGCCACGTTGCGCATAATCCCCTTCCTCGAAGGCCATGCCCAACCAGTGAGCGCAAAGTCCTGAAAGCCCCAATTGATAGACTCTGCAAAATCTGGCAAGTCTGGCTTTGGATCCAGCAAGCAACTGTGGAACTGGGAGTATACGCAAAACAGGATCGCCCGTTCTTTATGGGTTAAACCCGTATTGATCTTTCCTAATATTTTCAAGTTCTCCAGGTCATTCTGTGGTAGACTGCCTGTGACGAGTGTCTGTGGAAATACTTGTGGGATAACTAGGTTTATTAGCGCAGGGAGGGCCAGTCCATCGAGTGAGATTTCCAAAGGCGTCAAGAATCGGGAGATACCCTGCTATGGTCAGCAATGTAGGCATGCACAGGGAGTAAGGGGTTGGGCTCACAGCTGTTTCGGCAGTAGTAGGCTGTGTCTTATCTCGAAGGTCGTCTTCGTATTTCAACATACCGGGATCCGCTGTACCCGTATGCGGGAAATCAGCGTCCTGGGTTGAAGATGGTGGGGACATTTGTGACGAAAGAGGGCGTAAAAGTGTGTTTGGGCTAGAGAGGCTGAATTAGCTCTTAACTCTAGATTGAGCGAGATCGGTGGAAAATGCCTGACTTAATGTCGTTTCGGTTAACTTCACATGGACACGTCCCAGAGATTCCTTCCATGACGCCTTTCCTCCCTCATGTTTTCTGCTTGCGCCAAGCGCACGGGGGGGTGGTCCGAAAGACGGGCATCGTAATGTGGACTCGTCGATCCAAGCCATCAAGCGCAGAGCAAGGGCGAATGTCAGAATTGCTGCTCTCTTGGGCTATGGGGAGGCAGTGAACATGAGAAGGAAGGAAAGAAGGAAGGATGGACGACTGGACGTGAGGGAGCCAGTTTGAGTAAGGACGCGCCAAGAGCCATGTGACACGACCCCGCGTGCAATGGGGGAGAGAGAGGGTTTCGCAGTCTTGCAAATGTGCAATAGAACAAGTGGGCGGTGGGCGATGGAAAGAGACGCTGCGGTGCGAGCGCTCGTGTTTCTGAGCGACACATTTGAAGGGTCTAGAGGAGTCAGTCAGTCGGGTTCGACCCGGAAATCCGCAGTAAGCCTCTCCTGCACCTGTCTGGGATAATTCGACGTCGACGTGGAGGTTGGATAACTCACTCCCCTGTTCACCAGTGGCCACAGTATAGGGTTCACCCCCTAAAGGCACCAAAACTGGGTTTACCCTCGGGACTGCTTCGTCCATTGCAGTTGGACCCGAATCTCGCCCGTTTTTCCAGGCGTTCTCGTTGGCCTACTCCCAGCCGCTTAAGACTACCCTGAGCCGTGACAGTATAGTGCTGGCCATGATAAGTGGAACTATTTTTATAAGAGCAGTTGGCCGTAGGGCTTGTGCTGGAAGAGCTTCAGGGTACGCCAAGTCATTTATAGATAGATGGCAATGTATATCCGATACGCCGACCTCTCGCGCCCTCCTCTTCTTCAATTCTCATTATCTCCGGGATTTTTGCCACGCATTCTCGGACGCACATTTTTGCTCAGCGTCGGTAGATATCCCGGGGCTTTTGCAAGTTCGGAGAAAAGGAAGCATCCCGTTTTACCGGCCGTCTAATCGCAAGCTGGTAATTTTTTTTTTGGAATGGGGCGGGGGTTCTAGTATAGATAGCTCGGTGGGTTACCGGACTGGGTGGTCAGATAGATAGCCTGGATACCCCGTGGTACTGGATAGGGACTGGTTTCTGGAGCCGGATTGCCTGTCTGCCTGCCTCCGTGGCGAGGCTAGGTGTGGCTTTCCAGAACTCGGGGCTAGAACGCTAACTCGGAGTCCACTGGCGTTTCGGCATACAATGAGTCTGACGGTGTATCATGTTATAAGCATATGAATACGCGGCTCCACCGAGTTCATTGCCCCGACCATATTCTTGCAGCGCGGCTCGACCTGTATATGAATTTTGTTTCTCCTATTATGGCAGTCCTACCCCCCCCTTCTCTCTTTCTTTTTTTTATCTATTTATTTATTTATTTACCTTTCTTCGAGAAGGGAATAAATAAAATCCAAAGGCTTATTCTCCCGGATTGGAATAGCCCACGGGGGGTTTTTTTTTTCCGGGGATATATATGCTCTGGTTCTCGTTCTTTGTTATAAGTTTTATTATTATTATTATTATTATCATTACCATTATCTAGAGCTGTGTGTTTACGTAGGTATCTCATCCCGATTAGTTATATATAGATATATATATATTTTTTTTTCTAATTAATCTTGCACCAACTCCGCGCCATCACGTTAATACGCAAATTATTATTTTCCAGTACGGTTGCTTCACTTCACCCCCCCTCCTCCACAGACAGACCTCAGTGCCCGTCGGCAACGAGTATGCGGTTTTTATCTTTGCGGGGCTTCAGCCCTTTTTTTGGGTCGGGAGTCTAATCGCTGCGTTAGACTGGAGGTTTTTAAAGTGACCCTTGTGTTGTCACCATCGACCTCGGGGATAGCAAACGCGACAATACCAGAATCGCCATGTGGAAAACATCCCCCCCGCTGGCAAAATGGCTCTAAGGGGCTACAGATAGAGTACTGAGCGCGGGGGGGGGGGGGGGGGGGGAAAAAAGGGGGCGGGGGGGGGCTGGGGGGGGGGGGGGGGGGGGGAGTCGTTTTTTTAAACTCCCCTAGAAAAAAAAAAAAAAAAGGGGGGGGGGTGGTTTTGGGGGGGGGGGGGGGGGGGGTTGGGGGCGGGTTGGGGGGGGGGGGGGGTATCAATGTGGGGGATTC
>JAJDFF020000416.1:0-26486 GCA_021527025.2 Geoglossum cookeanum | reverse complement strand
TCTTCTTTAGCTTTGAATCGTCGAATAGAAGTAGTCCTACATTGCTTTCCAAGCACCCGGAATCTACGTTCGTGACAAACGCTACTACTTATCACTGGCTAAATCTAATGTAAACAAACAAATAACTGGCACAACTAACTTCCGAGGACATTGGACACCAGGATGCCTACATCATGACTGTAACATTAATGATATCGAACTAATTTCTATATTTTTTATATATAGACCATTATTGTAAGAGGCTGACAATGAGGCTTTTATAAGGAGGCTCTCAGCTGCATTGGACTACCCAAACCGCTTCCAGCTGTTAGAATACTCAATGATGTTAAGTTTCTGCAACAACGACAAGATCACAAGCAAGCAGCCACAAGCATTCCTTGCAAACATATGACATCTAACTTGTCTAGACGAATGACAGAAACAGTCCCTATTATACAAAGACTTTGTTATGAAAGCAGCGTGCCATAGGGACGATGCTATGAAAATAGTAAAGATATCCTATTGACAATATCGCCATTATCAAGAAAAGTTAGGACAATGAATATAGAGTCATGAAACAAGGTAACCAGCATAGAGCCGGCAAAACCATGTATTTAAGCAGTCTGTTACCCATAATAGAATGGGCAGCGATTAGTTCTTCTTCTTAAGCTACAGAACTAAGAGCACTTCTACTAATTAAGATTGCTTCTTTACTACTATGATAATTACATTACCTCTATAAACGCATTACAATTGCACCATGCCAGAGTTACTCTATCGTTGCTATAAGTTGTCACACCACTATATATTCCTAAGACCCGCGCTATAGTCTTACAGTTATTATAGTCTCATTATATTGCTATTAGTAGTAATTTATAAAGAAAACTTTATTATAATACTTATTAAATTTTTAAGATATCTACAAGCTTTATAAGTTAAAAATTTATAGTTAAGTAAAATATCAGACGGCAAGCCTGCATCGGGAAACAGAGGGCCCTACATTAGGCAAGGTACGTGCATGGGCCCACTACTGCTTTGGTGGGATATAAAGACCATGCACCTGCTCATACCTCGCCGTTTTCCTTCTTCCTCTTTTTCTGCATTAACAACCCGATATCTGTACCTTACAATGCTTGATCCTCTTGTTTGTCGCGCGCGTATGTCTGTCTGTCTGTTTACTGGTTCTAGCCACGCCATAACTGAGAAGATAGTAAGGTATTCAGCAACTAGAATCCACATACCTCCCCTCCCATGTTGATGCTTCTGAGAAGCTTTGATACTGGATCATCTCTTTGCCTTATAGCAGAGTCCCAAGTTTTGCATAACCTGCTCATCAATGCACTGCAACTAGCCCTCTGAAAGGCACAGCATTCCGGAGTCTTGAGATACTGTAGACTTGCTCTATATGTATTGCAACATACAGCCCAGTCGCAAAAGTGCCTCCCAATAACGCAGTCTGGCTTCTGCCTAGCTGTGCTGTGTCACATCCACAGCTTCCTGATGAGCTCCTCTCATACCATGCGTATCTCGTATTTGTCAATTGGGCATTGATTTGAACTGATTTGAAATAACAGGATCATATGAAACTCCATTAGAGTATTGCTTGGCTTGTATGTGTTGCAGTATATAATCTAAGTGCAAATGTGACTCACAATGACGTAGTCTGGCTTCTACCTAGCTGTGCCCTGCCGCGTCGTGCCATAGGTAGATGGCGTATCTGTTCCTCTTGTGCTGTATGTATCTCCTATTTATCGATTGGATATTGGTCTAAGCTGATTTGAAATAGCAGGATTATGTAAAGCTCCACCAGAGTATTCCTTAGCTTATATATGTAGTAGCATACAATCCAGTTGCAAAAGTACCTTACAATGACATGGCCCAACTTCTGTCTAGCTGCGCTATAAGCAGATGATGTGTCGATAGCTTCCTGATAAGTCCCCTTATGCCATAGCGTATCTCATATGCATTAATTGGCCTTGATCTAAGCTGACCTGAGACAGCAGTATTATGCAAATCCCCTTTGAGCATTCCTTGGATCTGTGAATGATTTATCAATTAGACTGCACCAGCTACCTGCTTAAAGGTCAAGACGTCAACAATGGGAAGACCTAAAATATGCAAGTCTGCTTAAAGCTATTAGGCGGATAAAGTAGGATTAAAGGTCATATGACCCCCTCTCTTGCTGCAGTCATCACTTCCTCCCTGATCAGCCTTTCATAGCCTCGTGACGATCGAGAAATAATACTGTGATTGGTTGATCGTATTGATGGCAATGTGGAATTGTGGCTGCAGATGGGCATTTTCGGATATGAAAGTGCAGGATCAACAGTTTTAAAGTCTCACAGCTGTGGTGGATCTTTCTGCATATGACAGGAAGTATTGAAGCTAAGCTATTTTGATAAAGAGAGGGCATAAGGCAGATAATGGCATGGCAAGAGTATACGGCTGATCACAAAGCTTTATTCCAGCATATTTCGCACAGTGCTACAATCCTAAATGAATCCTCTGATCTCCTCATTTCTTCTAGCTTTTGCAATGTGAAGACCTTTTCTTTCCTTACTTAAAATGGCTACTTTCGACCCTATCCCTTATACATATATTCTAATGGCTCTGTGTTTCAAAAGCACAAAGGCTCCCTACAACTATATCCCAAAACAGATTAACTTCCTTGACAAGATCTAATGGATCAAAGTGAGCAGTACAGTACTCGATACGCCCCGACTACCAGCAGCAGTAGCAGCAGCTAATAATAGGAGAAATAATAAGCCTAGTATTTGAAGTATGCTCTGATATCAAGATATTGGCCTATAGTGACTGTGATTGATTTGTGGGAATCTGAGCAGAGACTAGTACCATCTACAATGACAATGACAAAAAGGAAAAGGACGATAATAATGACGATGACGATGATAATTTCCCTACAATTGAACACCTGCTGTATATCACATTAAAAAAGGAGGGCTTTGCGATAGAAGACTTGAGCCCAGACCACAGAGTGCGAGGAGTTGGAGAGGTAACTATGGAGGAGAGAGGCGGCTTTACCGACTATAACACATCAGCATTAGGTGAAGATTCAAGCGGTAGTTCAGATGAGCATACCCACTACCTTTTGTCATGGAATAGACTCTAATTTCCTTTAATATAGTGTAAATGATCCAATTGTCTTGCTAGAGAATAATGATTTGAGTGCCTCCAAAGCTGAAATTGATCATGGTAGTCTTCGTGCCAAAAATGCAGAGTCTAATATAGGCCATTTCAATAGCCTAAAGATTACTGTTGACTTAACAACCCTGGCCCCTCCTTCTAGTCTTGACGGATGGTACGATATCGATGACTATTCCAAGATGGCCCAGCCCTTGCAACCTAACGAAGGAACCTTGATGTTAAATTCCATATGCTCTTAGAGCCTCTCTTTGCACCTCTCGAGCAAGCTGCTGCACAATTTCATTAATGAAGATGGCCCCGATATACATCGTGCCAGATCCAAGTCCATGACATCCTGTTCTACTCACCTTCAAAACCTGCCTCCACACTGCTCTAGAGCATCAACAGAGAACCAGCTCTGTCAAGAGGATTGCCTGTATGCCAGTCGAAGTATGGTGGATAAATGCAAATACGAGGATAAGCTAGTTTGCCCTGCACTCAATACAAATACCTTTGATAAGGGGGAGAAGCAGTAACAGAAGGCAGAGGCGGAGGGGGAGGTGGAAAAAGATGACAATGAGGACGATGGTATAAGACCGTAGCATAGGTCTTGGGGATATATAGTAGTGTAACGACTTATAGTAACGATGGAGTAGTTACGGCGTAACGCAATCGTAATGCATTCGTAGAGGCAATGTGATTATCACAGTGGTAAGAAGCAATTAGCAGAAGTGCTTTCAGTATTGTAGTTTAGAAGAAGAACCAATTGTTGCCCATTCTACTATGGGCAGCGAGTTGCTTAAATACATGGTTTCGCCAGCTCTACACCAGTTACCTTGTTTCATAGCTATATACCCATTGTCCTGACTTTTACTGATAATGGCGATGTCGTCAATGGGGTGTTTCTACTGTTTTCATAGCATTGTCCCTGTGGCGTGCTGCTTTTGTAGCGACGTTTTTGTCCAATAGAGACTGTTTTCGTCATACATCTGGATGCGCTGAACGTTATATACTTGCAGGGGATGCTTGTGACTGCTTGCTTGCGGTCTCATCATCATTGCAGAGGACTGACGTTATTGAGTCTTCTGGAATCCGTAAGTGGTTTGGGCAGTCTGATATGGCTGAGAGCCTCCTTTTGAGAGCCTCATTGTTAGCGCCTTACAGATAGGGACTGTTTTTGTTATCTGTCTAGACGAGCTGGACGTTATATGCTTGTAGAAGATGCTTGCAACCGCTTGCTTGCGGTCTTGTCATCATTGCAGAGGACTGACGTCGTTGAGTCTTCTGGAAGCCGGAAGCGGCTTGAGCAGTCCGATATGGCTGAGAGCCTCCTTTTGAGAGCCTTATTGTTGGTGCCTTACATGTGGGCTAAATAAGCTTACCGTTAAGATCCGATACCTGCTACCATTAACCATTGAAATTTTGAACTAGCTATCGAAGGCAACTTGCTTTACCAAGCTTGACCTCCGAAATGCATATTATAGGATACGTATTCAGGAGGGAGATGAGTGGACAACGGTATTCAGGATACGATATAGGTACTTCGAGTACTAGGTTCTGCCGTTTGGTTTAGCAAATGCATATGCAACCTTCCATGCGTACATCAATAAGATGCTGGTCGGTCTCGTTGATATTACTTGCTGTAAGAGCTGCCTTCTGCAGGGACCCCTAAGGTAGTTATGGCAGTGTGACATTGTCCGACCGGTTTGGGCACTGTTGGCATGGCGGCAAGTTGACGTAGACATGTATAGGCTTATCCGGAGTGCCAGGTTCTATTGAGGGTCGCTGACGATCTACTAGGTAGGCTACAGGTAGGTACGATATCAGAAGGCAAGAGGATCAATTCTAGTATGTGGAAGAACTGATCGCTGGCCTCCTCCTGAGGCTCAGCCGATCAACTAAATACAGTAATGGAAACCACACAGAGTTACCCTGCTGCGTAGCATTCCTGCGGCCAGCGCAGGCTCCTGACACTTACATTATATACCTGGACAATATTCTCATCTATTCAGAGTACCCTATGGCGCACCGACAACATATGTCTGAAGTTTTGGAGCACCTTAGGAAGCACGGATTGTATGTAAAGTTGTTCAAATGCAAGTTTAACATTGAAGAGGTAGATTTTTTGAGCTTTGTGCTATGGACCGATATTGAATAGTAATCGTGTGGCTATGCTGAGCGCCACAAGGATTGTGGCTGCGACAACCTCCAAGATGTCTCGGATCCTCCGAGCATTACGATGACTCATCTGGCAATGGGCCAGAGGTCTGCCATGAACCATTGCGAGCATATAAGCCGGCTAGAATCTCATTTAAAGTAGTAGTAGCGATCAAGATCACAATAACAAAATATTCTATATAGAAATCATATGAACCCTATTTCTTCCACTGAAATTTAATAACCGATGGGGTTGCGATGGAGCAGAGTAGGGTCCAAACAATTCTAGAATGGCCTGAACCATGTACCTTCCAAGAGGTCCCTGTCTTTTTAGAGTTTGCCAACTTCTATAGAAGATTCATTACCAACTACTCTTGGGTAGCAGCACCTCTAATAGCTATGCTTAAAGGTAGTGTGAACGGTAAGAAATCGGGACCCTATAACATGACATTGGAGGGCCAAAGGGCTTTCAGAGAGTTGAAAAAGGCCTTTTCAACAGCTCCTATTTTGCAGCACTTCGACCCAGAAAACCTATCCGATTGGAAACAGATGCCTCGGGGTTTGCTATTGCTGGCATACTAAGCCAACAACGCACCCCAACGCCAGGGCGCGAATCAGATTCCCACTAGCACCCAGTAGCATTTTGGTCTTGGAAGATGATTTCAGTGGAACGGAACTATAAGATCCACAACCAGGAACTCCTAGCTATAGTTAAGAGTTTCCAACATTGGCAACATTACCTGGAGGGTAGCCGCCATCCCATCATGGTCTTGTTGGACTATACAAACCTATGGTATCTCATGACTATAAAAGAATTGTTAAGGCGTCAAGCCCAGTGGGCTAAGCGTCTTGCTGCCTTTGATTTTGAAATTCAATATCGCAAGAGTGCTACAAATCTGGCAGATGGACCATCTCAACGGACAGACTACAAATTGCCAGAGGGCGACAAGAAGACGTTGCTGCTACTAACATTACAGCAGAAGCTCTGATGCGGACTTATTACACGGAGAGAAAGGGCAGGACTGGTAGAACCAGAGCCCGAGCTGCAGATTGGGCACGATTTAGCAGAAGGTGATAAGGGACATCCCCAGGTGAGCACCTCATCACAGATGGCTGACACGACTGAGATGGCTCACGAATGGGACTTCGTCATTATAATGTCGCGGAAGCGTCAGGTACTCTAACCTCAAAAGACCATTAGTGAGGGAACTACATAGCAGATACTTGAGATGAGCAAAGAAGCTGAAGGTCTTGTTGACAAGACACTAACAACCTTACAGTGAGGCAATAGCATCAATCCTATTGTAGACACAGAAGGTTTGAAATGCCTCATGCCACAGTTAGTGGCCGCAGAGGTCTTGGCCTTCGAGACGGCATACAAGGACCCTAAGGAATCCTTTACAGAGTTACTGCTGAAGTTGTAGTCGAAAAATACTTTTGTCGCGAAGTGGAAGAATACCGTCGCAGGGCAACGAGATATACAGACAACAAAGGGGAGTTGGTAGATAGACCTTAAGGGGTTACTATGCTTCAAGGGGGCAGTTTACATGCCTAATGACCAGGCAGTAAGATAAGAGATCATGTAAATCAATCATGATGATCCTCATAATGGTTACTTTGGCACAGCAAGGACTACGGAACTGATCCGCCGTAAGTACTTCTGGCCGTCAATTACGGCAATCATCAAGAACTATGTTCGTGGCTGCGACATGTGTCAGAGGACAAAGGCACCTCAACACAAACCCCATAGAGAACTGCAATTGCTCCCGGTCCTAGATCAACCTTGGAAAGGTATTTCATTGGACATGATTACAGGGCTACCACCAAGTGCCAATGGGAACACCAAGGCATATGACGCCACCCTTGTAGTAGTAGATTGATTCACCAAAATGGCTAAATACTTCCTAACCTAAAATACTCTTGATGCTACTGGATTGGCTGAACTATTCTATAAGAGAATTATCTGCTCCTTTGGCATACCATGGTCTATTGTTTCTGATAGGGGAAGTCTATTTACTAGCCAATTTTGGTTGAGCCTCTGCTTCTATATGAAGGTTAGGTGCAAATTTAGCACAGCATTCCACCTGCAAACGGATGGCCAAACAGAATGTCAAAACCAAACTCTAGAGCACTACCTGCGATGCTACATTGGTTACCGGCAGGATGATTGGGTAGAATGATTGGACCAGGCAGAATTTACATACAACAATTTTAAGCATGCTTCTACGGATATGACACTGTTCTATACTATGTATGGGTACCATCTGGAGTTTACTTGGGACGTCAAGGATGACATCTCTGAAGGGGAAGCACCTACTGCTCAGCAGCGTGCAGCATTCATTAATGCTGAACGAAAAAAGCTTAGGGAGCTACTCCAGCATGCCATCAGATTCCAATCAAAATGGTACAATAAGACACATACCCATAAACACTACAGAGTAGGTGATAAGATACTACTATCCTCCAAGAATAATTGCCTATCTAAACCCAACAAGAAATTGGACTTCCGTTTCTTGGGACTGTTTCGAATTATCAAAGCAATAAGAAAGTAGGCTTACCAACTAAACCTACCTAAAACACTAGTAGCAATTCATTTGGTATTCCATATGTCGCTCTTAGAACCGTATCATCGACGCAAAGGCAAAACATCCCTGACACCCCCATCTGCAATCCTCATAAAGAACAGCAAAGAATACGAAGTAGAAACAATTCTAGACCAATGTCAGAGAAGGGGTAAAACTCAATACCTAGTAAAGTGGTCAAGATATCCGGATTGGAAAACATTATGGGAGAATAAGTCCAACTTGGGTAACGCAAAAGTTCAACTCCAGGAATTCAAGTCTAAATGGCTTGTTACCAAGCCAGTAGCATCTAGTAGGCGACCTACGAAAAAACATCAGAAGCGTTAGATACTCTTTCTATAGTTTTCTACAAGGTGTTTTTTATATAGTTTTAATAATGTTTAACTATGCAGCTTGATATAACAGCCACTCATCGTTCTGCAATAGTGACTACCCTTGAAAAGGAGCTAAACCCAAAAATCTCTAAGTTTTACAATGCATGCAGGCAAGCACAGTTATGGCAGGGCTACAGGGCACGAACAAAATGGAAAAGAAAAAAATTCTATTCTAAAATACAGAAAAAACACAAGACAAAAAGAAGGAAAAGGGCAAACAAAACAAAACCGAAGAATCTACAACCCAACTAGTCTATAAGGCCCTTCTGCTCGGCCTCCTCCTCCTCCCCTTCCTCCATCATATCCCTCATCTCTTCATCGTCGTTGTCGTCATCTTCCTTCTCAAGAGAAGCCTGCTCCTCCTCCAACTCCGGATTGCTGCTATAGGCAGCGTCCCAGTCGTCACCCTCCTCGACCAAACTGTTGTCTGGCATGGAGGGCTTGTCTGGGAGCTGTGGCAGCCGAACCTATACACAGTGATGTTAGCTAGTGACCGGAATATAAGGGAGCAGAGAGGTTGCAGGGTAGGCGATAGCGAGGTCAGAACTTACTAAATATTAGAGGAGGATGCTATTCTCCCTTGTCTCTGACAAAACATCCTCCAGAAGCTCCGCAACGCAAAGCAAAGCTTGCCTTATGGGCACCTTATCGGTCTGTACGACATCTTCTACCCAGGAAGTATAGTATCGCTATAGAGTAACCAGGTTCCTCCTCCCCGTGACAGCTGGGCGGCCCGTACGGGCATGGCAAACACAGTCGGCAGCCTTTTGGACCACAAAAAGGTCCCGATGGCAGCGGCGGAGAATCTACATATGGGTTAGCTAGACCAAACGCCTGGGATAGATAAAAAGGCAACTTACCGGGTCACAACCCTTCTTTAGAGAGCTGCAATGAGTGCAGTGTTGCTCAGGGGTGGGGTGACGACAGCGCAGGCCCAGGTCCTTGCTGTACTGCTTGCTGTATTGTAGGCAGTACAGACGCAGGAGAGCCATGCGTGGGGCAGGCACAGGGGGAGGCAAAACAGGCCATTGGCTCCGGAAGGCAGGCAAAATAATGGGCGAACCTGCAGATGACACAAGAGGGGCCATTGAAGCCAGAGAGTGACCGAAAGGGATGCGAAAAAGGGTACCCGAAGGCAGAAAAGATGGAGACGAGTGAAAAAATACCCGAAGGCATATACAGACGGCAGTTTAGAGGGGTTGGAGCATGGCGAAGCGACTCCATGTAGTGTTGTTGATATGAGAAAGAAAGTTTGTGAGTGGGTACAATAAAGGGATGTTTATGTTGTGGTTCCATGTGACAAGGGCAGCAACCCTACTCTATGATGTTACCTAGCAGCAACTCCACAACAATAGCCACATCAGATTGCCAGATCAGATTAGGCGCTACCTTCGCGATAGCATGTGAATATCTATGTCAATTTACACAAGTAGCCTTCAGAAAATTCTAAGTTCTAAAGGGGTGGCATCTTGCCAATATCACAGCCCGACGCCCAACCAACATGGCAGGGCAAGTGGGACTCTTGCTATATCGAGACTCCTTTTAGTTAGCGACTTCCACTATGAGGGTTCAACTGGGCTATGTCCACCATTTAACCAGGTCCTACGCACTATGGAATCCGTATCCCACAGAGTGGACGAGTGTCAGGAGCCTGTACTAGCCGGAGGAATGCTACCCAGCAGGGTAACTCTATGTGGTTTCCATTACTGTATTTAATCGATCGGCTGAGCCTCAGGAGGAGGCCAGCGATCAGTTCTGCTACATACTGGAATCGATCCTCTTGCCTTCTGACATCGTACCCACCTGTAACCTACATAGCAGGTCCTCAGCGACCCTCAGTAGAACCTAGCGTTTCGGATAAGCCTATACACATCTACATTGACCCGCCACTATGCTGTCAGCGCCCAAACCGGTCAGGCAGTGTCACACTGCCATAACCATCCTAGGGGTCTCTGCAGGAGGCGACCCTTACAGTTGGCTAAAAAGTTTGCTAGGATCTGGAGGACCAGACCCCTAAGGAGGAGGCAATTATAATGGTACACGGGCTATATATGCTTGTGTCGACGTATTGGCGCATAGAGTAACCTAAGGGGATTGCTGAGCTACACTCTGTAGGTAGTCGTCTCGCTAGCCTCAGGGGCAAGGCTAGTGATCAGTTCTTTTAAGCTATTAGAATCTAGTCTCTGCCTACGTTCTATATTTCTAATCCACTTCCATATCGCAACCCGACATGGACCCAACCCTCCTAGCCAGCCAAACTCAAGCATAGGCCCAATTGTAGCCTCCAGTCACCAGAATGCACACCTGGCGACCAGCAAGCGTCACACTGCTATGAAGTCCCTAGGAGACTGCTACTTACATATAAGAAGTCTATTTGTCTTTCAGCCGAACTATGTTCTAGTGAGTTCAGATTGCGGGCCCAGTCCTGCCAGGAAACTTGCCGAAGATCCAGTCCCAAGACTTGCCCTCTTTCTTGTATGTTAGTAAATACTGCTCGTTTAGGTCCGACCATCGGATACCCCTGCTCATGCTCAAATATCCCTACTTGGCCATACTCAAACATCCATTATCGTTGTTGCTAAATTCAGAATCGCTATTGCTCAAACTATCATTGTTATTGCTACTTGGCAGCTTACTCCTTTACAATGCAAGAGCCCTGATATTGACATGGTTATAGTCTGCCTTCATGACAGTTGACAGAGTCGCTTCACCAAACGAGGGCTGGGATGAGATATACTGGCTGAAGCCAGTCAAAAGGAACAAATGGTGCTCTATTAGCTTGATGGTGAAGTTGTCAATCTTCCCCACATGCCTGATACTCTTGATGAGTTGGGTAAGCTAGCCAAAAGAGACTCTTCATCCATCACAACCATCCCGGATCACTATTGTGAAGGAGTAGTATAAGGCGCTAACAATAAGACTCTCAAAAGGAGGCTCTCAGCTGCCAGAAGACTCAATGATGACAGGCTTCCACAACAACAACGAGACTGCAAGCAAGCAACTGCAAGCATCCCCTGCAAGCATATAACATCCAGCTCATCCAAACAAACGATAGTAATAGTCTCTATCAGACAAAAACGTCGCTACGAAACCAGTATGTCATAGGGATGATGCTACAAAGACAGCAGAGATACCCTATTAACGACATCACTGTTACCAGCAGAAGTCAGGATAATGAGTATATAGCTATGAGGCAAGGTAGCCAGTATAGATCCGGCAAAACCATGTATTGAAGCAGCCCGCTGCCCATAGTAGAATGGGCAATGATTAGTTCTTCTTCAAAAGCTACAATACTGAGAGCACTTTTGCTAATTGATATTGCTTCTTTACTACCGCGACATTACATTGCCTCTACAAATGCATTATGACTGCACCACGCCGAAGCTTCTCTATTGTTATTATAAGTCGTCACATTATTATATATCCCCAAGACCTATGCTACAGTCTTACAAGCAGTATAGGGAGTGAGGATGCAATGTAACCTTAGTAAGCATCAGCAGAACGTCTCTGGGTAATGGGTTGCAGCAATTGGGCAACACGTCTGTATCTGTGGCTTATAGTGCAGAAGGCGCTAGCAAAGGCAGTTGACCCTCTGCACTAGAGCCTGCAGCAACTCTTGAACCCTGATCAAGAACGGAATGTGACTTAGGATAGTGCTGATGGGACTTGAAGTGTGGTTTACATTCGTGGAAAGACCTATACTGAAGATAGTTCTTGCACTTCTACTGTGTTGGGTCATCATAAAACTAAGACAGTTGCTTCTACTTAACAGAATATGGCCTCTCATTATCCTTATCTGACTTGGCTTTGGCATTATTAAGCTCGTCATTACTGTAACTATCACTATGGCTCACCGCCTCATCATGACTTAGTTCTGGAGATGGATAGCTGTAAAGAAGTGGCCACTATCACTTGGCCAGTCTTGCACTTTCATCCCTCTTACTAAATAAATAGGTATTACTAACGTTTTGAGTTGTCAAAACCACTATACTATTCACTCTTTACTGTGGTTGACCGTCTGTAAGGTGCTGACAATGAGGCTCTTAAAAGGAGGCTCTCAGCCACATCAGACTGCCCAAACCACTTACGGCTTCCAGAAGACTCAACGACGTCAGTCCTCCATGACGACAACGAGAACGCAAGCAAGCAGCCGCAAGCATCCCCCACAAGCATATAACATCTAGCACATCCAGACATATGACGGAAACAGTCCCTATCGGACAAAGACATCGCTACGAAAGCAGCACGCCACAGGAACAATACTACGAAAACAGCAGAAACACCCCATTGACGACATCGCCGTTACCAGCAGAAGTCAGGATAATGGGTGTATAGCTATGAGGCAAGGTAACTGGCGTAGAGCCGGTGAAACCATGTATTTAAGCAGCTCACTGCCCATAGTAGAATGGGCAGCGATTAGTTTTTCTTTTAAGCTACAATACTGAGAGTACTTCTGCTAATTGCTTCTTACCACTGTGATAATCACATTGCCTCTACAAATGCATTACAATTGCGCTACGCTGTAGCTACTTCATCGTTACTATAAGTCGTCACACTACTATATATCCCCAAGACCCGCGCTACAGTCTTACATTATCGGACAAAAACGTCGCTACGAAAGCAGCACGCTACAGGGACAATGCTATGAAAACAGCAAAGACACCCTATTGACAACATCGCTGTTATCAGTGGAAGTCAGGACAATGGGTTTATAGCTACAAGGCAAGGTAGCCGGCGTAGAGCTGGCGAAACCATGTATTTAAGTAGCCTGCTGCCCATAGTAGAATAGTTAGTGATTAGTTCTTCTTCTAAAGATACAATACTGAGAGCACTTCTGCTAATTGCTTCTTTACCACCATGATAATCACATTGTCTCTACAAACACATTACAATTACGCCATGCCGGAGCTACTCCATCGTTATTATAAGTCATCACACTACTATATATCCCCAAGACCCGCACTATGGTCTTACACCACGGTAGTCGATGCATAGCCGCAGCTCGTCATCCTCCTTGGATGTGAAGAGTATAGGGGCGCCTGCTGGGCTAGTCAACTCATGAATCCAACCCCATTATAAGGCATCCCTAATATACTCACAGAGGACCTTAAGCTCTCTCTCGGATAGGTTGTAGATTGGACCGTATAGTGGGTCTCCCGTCACCTCAATAACATGTTCAGGGCCACCTCGTGATGGCAGCGTGTTCGCTGCTTCCTCTGAAAGGACGTCCTGGTATTTCTTATACTTAGCTGGCAGTTCTGGTACTGCCTTTGTGGTAGCCACTACATAACAGACTATGTATAAGTGTCAAGCATCTATCGCTGCATGATAAAATGCTCTTGTAGTTAAAAGTTTCAGCCGGTTGCTACACTCAGTATATACCCACATCTTATCTCCCCAATTAATATCTGGGTTCCTGGTCTGTAGCTATAGTTCCCCCAGAATCATATTATAGTTGCTAATGTCTGCCAAGACATATTCGTCCTGATGCTTCCGCGACTTTGCATCTTGGTCCTTAATGTTAGTTGTAACCTTTAGAGAACCATACACTAGTATTAGGCGTCCATCTGCTGTTTCGACTGGTGGGATGCTGTTAGGCTACAGTTGCCACCCAGCCTCCTTCATGAAGAGTTGAGAAACTAGGTTTAATTCTGCACCAGAATCAATTAAGGCTTAGGCCTTTTTCCAGCCTGTACTTGTACAGTACTCCACCATAGTCTCTAAGCTTTTTTTGTTCCCCTCTCGTCCCATTTGTCCCAGTGTCGCAGGGCTGTCGGCCGCTAGGACTTGGAGTTTTCCGACTTCTTGGTAGACAAGGAGCTTGTCTTTTTCTCTGGACATTGAGAAGCGCGGTGGCCTCCCTTGCCATAGTTGAAGCACAAGTTCTCTTTCATATGGCAGTCTTGCTCCTCCTCCGTAAGGTCGGCTTTCCATCAGGGTGGTTTAGAGTCCATTGACTTTGATGATGGTGGTACACTGCTGCTGAAACCCTTGTTCTAGAATAGCAACTGTCCTTTAGACTTGCCTTTCTCCTTTGTGTCTGACTTGTTCTGAGAGTCCTGTCGTGCCGCAGGCAACTTGTCTTCACCCTTTGAATTGCATGGCATGTTTGCTTCCAGTTAGGTAGCAAGCTCAATTAATCCAATCTGAGTAGCAGATATGTTCTGGTGGTTATTTAAGGCATGCCGTAGCTCAGGCGACAGCTTGGCTAGGAGGTGCTGCTGTCGATGCTCCTTGCTGTATGGAGGCAGCTCAGCCTCCAACTCCTCCAAGTAGTTAACAAATTGTGCCACTATCTAACTCGGCTGTTGGGCTGCTTCGTTATATTGGCGAGCTAACGTTGCTGCAAGAGTGATCGGGTCTTGCAAGAGGTTCCTAAGAAAGGTTTTATAGTCCTCCCACATAGTATTATCTGGTCTGTTCGTTTCTTCTAGGTACTCGAATGCTCTTGCCGTCTCGCTATGAAGGAATTGAGTAGCATATAGCACCTTCGTGCTGTCCCTCGCATACCTATCAGGTGCAAGACGAAACATGTACTTACATTGTTGGATGTATTCTTTGAGTGCCTGTCTCAACTTTCCATTGTACAGGTCGGGTTTGATGGTTCAAATGTCACCAGCCAAGGAAATGCATTTAGCTGACAGGGTGCCGTCTTTTATATCGCCGCTAGGCCTCTGTCGATTATTGGCTATGCTGGCATTCTGTTGCGGTTTGGTCACAGAGGAACTCTCCGTCTGTAGGCCTTCGACCTGCCTTCGTGGGATCCTAATCTCATTTTTTAACTTCCAATCCTCTATCTGCTTTAAGAGGTTGTCTCGCTCTTTTTTTAGCCATTTATGGTGCATGTTCAGCGACTCGTTCGCAGGTGGTACTATTGTTGCTCTGCCAGCTAAGGCTTTGGGTTCCTCTCTACCATAGGCCGACAAGCTGGTATCAGACATGTTAACCAAGTTACTCAAAAGTGTCAGACTGCCTCCCTTATGGGTTAGAGCAATCAGAACTGTAAGGAGCGGTCTCCTGAGGACTTCATGGCAGTGTAATACTTGCCGGTCGCCAGGTAGGCATTCTGGCGACTAGAAGCTACAATTAGACTTACGCTTGGGTTTCACTGACTAGGGGGCTCAGGTCCATGTCGGGTCGCGATATGGAAGTGGATTAGAAATGTAGAATGTAGGTAGAGACTAGATTCCAATAGCTTAAAAGAACTGACCACTAGCCTCGCCCCTGAGGCCAGCGAGGTGACTATCTACAGGATGTAGCTCAGCAACCCCCTTGGGTTACCCTACATGCCAACCCATCGACATGAGCATATGTAGCCCGCACGCCGTTACATTATAGGTGGATAGGCGGTAGCTATAAAAGAAAATTGAGGGGTTGGCATTGGAAGCAGATATAAAGAGCAATATCTTTATTGGAAATAATTGGTATATTATACTATAAATTGCATGTTCATTGTGTTATAAATCACAAAATATACAGAGATTTAAGGATCCAGTATTTCAGGATTTCACTTGAACTACATCACCAAGCTCTCCTCCAAAGCACTCACGAATCCCAATACCTTGGCAATATGCATTTTGATTACAATATAAATGAAATTCATCAAGAAGCTAACTAGATTCAAATAAAATAATAATGCAATAAATTGGCAGACAACAAACTTGTTATGAGAGGAAAATAGAGTTCAAAACAAATCTGTATTATGAAAGGAGAAGCTCAAATTTCCAGAATTTTCTCTCCTGCCTTTAGACTGGGGAGTTTGGTTTCAAGCATGTTCCTTCTCTTGATAGTTTCATCCTCATTACCTGTAATCCGATATAGCTCGGTGTCTGACATTTTGTCGATGAAGTGTAGGGAAAAGATTTAGAGGGGAAAAGATTTAGAGGGGACTGATCTTGCCATTGACTAGAAAGTGATCAACTGCTTGTAAACAAACAGCATTGACAAACCTCTTTTGAGCAACCTTGTAGTAGGACATCAGCATATTATACAGGTCTTGAATTATATGATCAACGTTGCTCATGATCACTCTTAATATGTCTTTAAGGCATAAAAGCGGCTCTCTCTGTACATCTCCCATCTCTCATGAGTTGAGGGCTTCAAACTGGAGTTTTAGATATGCTTTCCGTACTTTGCGCACATTCTCTGCAAAATAATGATTCATCGTTATTAGATTTTCATGGCACTCAATATCAACCAAGAAGGAAACTTGCTGCAAAGCCTTTTCATATGACGGAAGAAGATACTGGATTAACTTATCCCACAAACGTTCAGAGAGTATGTCATCATTACAGCAGTACTGAAGGGCCTTATAATTGAAGTGATAGATTTTGCATATGACTTTCATCATATGGCTCTGCACATAGAAACCTCATGCCTGCAATTGCTCAACAAATAGTGACATCATAAGAAAAGAGTTTGTTGTGCTAATCTTGAATCCTTTTTGATCGATTATATTTGTATATGATCCATTTCATTATATTGTCCTCTGTAACAGGCCCACAAGAGCTTGGACTGCGGAGCGAGCCTTGCTCGCTTTACCAAGGTTTGCAGCTTACGAACCCCTTAAGAAGATTGACGAGGATGCTTCTTGCAACCTCATTGGTCAATATACCTATTGTATATAGTTCACTATTAGAATAACCCGACCATACATAACCACGAACCTCATACCGATACGAACCACCAGTTCGTAGTACATTCAAGATGCTCGTTTAAACAATACTAAGTCCGAGCACCTACAGCTACCCATCTGGGCCCTGACATCCTCGGTAGTTTCTGACACCATTTCTGTTTGAGCTATGATGCTTCGCAATTCTGAATATTGCGGCAATTCAGTCTCAGAACTCAAGGGTTCTGCCAAAAAGTGCAAATCAGCATTATAATCAGGAGTTCAACCAATATCTGAAGTTGGTATGCTTTCAGAGAGTATCTCAGCTATAGGCCAGACTCCACCAAAAGCTCGAGTGAACCCTTTCTTATAGACCATCTCAGAGAAGTACTGGTTTATCTCCATGACAAGTGTAGCCAGTCTGAAGATATCCCCCATTTCGAAGTATTGATCTTAGCTGTAGTATATATTAATGACTTTCATTGTAATATCATGGAATTTCGAAGTGATGTTAATAAGGTGGTTTTGCTACTCATATGCTGTTTGTCTCCCTGGGCCCATAATCTCTAACTGTTACTCTATCTTTTCTGTCCTTCTTCGCATGTCCATCGCAACTTCTTGAAAACTGCGTTGAGTAACATCAACCAATAAGTTATTCAGCCAATGTTTCAGGGCTTTGATACCTGCTCTCTCCTTTAGGAGGGAGCTCTACAAGTCTAGGGCGAAGAAGGTAATCTCTTTCATATTATGTTCATCGAATGTGATGTTGAGAGCACTTTGACTCCTGTTACATATGATAGTGTATTTGAGCTCAAATTGGCCTTTGCCTTTTATATTTGAAACAAGCTCTAAGATCTAAGAAATATTAGTAAATGGTCAGATGGGTTCAAAGATGCTTTTCAAACCTTATCTTCAGCTCCTTTATCTACAAGATCTGGCTTAGTCAATACTCTAAGTATATGTTGACTATTGGAATTAGCATTCTCTGCCATTTGAATGATCTCTTGATTGGCAATGTCAATATTTACTAGAACCACAGCTCTAACATCTATAAGCAACATTCTATCGAATTGAAACTTATTATATAATAATAATATAATACTTCGTGGATTGCTTAGATACCTTCCAACCATCTGCTTAACCATATTCATATCTTCCCTTGTTGTTTAGCCTGCTGTGGGTTCTGGCAAGTTTTAGCAAATCTAAAATTGCCATAAGTTTTGCAAAAGAGAAGTACTTCAAAATAAACCAGAAAGGTTAACAATACTAAAATACTCATATTCTGGTCCTGAGAGCTTAAACTTCTGTATGTTATGAGAGAAGAACTTTATATCAATAGCACGATTTTGCTCTGGTAATGGAAGGCTCATACATTTCGATGCCTGTATATAAGCATATGAGATAGTTATGTAAGGGTCGCCTCCTGTAGGGACCCTTAGGGTGGTTATGGCAGTGTGATACTGACCGACTGGCTTGGGCACTAATGGCACAATGACAAGTCGACATAGATGTATATAGGCTTATCTGGAACGCTGGGTTCTACTGAGGGTCACTGACGACCCACTAGGTAGGCTACAGGTGGGTACAATGTCAGAAAGCAAGAGAATCGATTTTAGTATAAAGAAGAACTGATCGCTGACCTACTCCTGAGGCTCAGCCAATCAACTAAATACAGTAATGGAAACCACATAGAGTTACCCTGCTGTATAGCATTCATGCGGCCAGCGCAGGCTCCTGATAGGTTAGTATGGTGAAGTCTGCATTTGATTGTGCTTACCTTTGCTAGGATATCAGAGAAAGTATTCTAGTCCAAAGCCTTTAGTTACTTTTTACCAAACCTTGTTATTGTATCTACCTTCGAGCCTTCTTACCTATAAGCAGTCATAATGCTGGCTTTGATAGCACTGGTTTTAGACCATTTGAAAATGATCTGAGTAGGGAAACATGTATAGAGGCCTGAATCTTTGGGAAATGGAAGCCCATTTAAGCCTTCAAGTACTGAGCTTTTACTGCTTGATTGATTACCTACTATAACAGGCTATCATATCCTTCATTAGAATTCGCCAAAAAACGAATCTAATTCAATTTTACCTGTCAAAGAGATATGTTAGAGTCCAGACGGGTGGTCGCAGATGCTCGTGGCTATGGTACAGTATGAACGTATAAACGAGCCTACGAACCGAGTGGTTTGTATGTGTTCGCAGGTTCGTAGCTATGGTACGTATATGGCAGGTCTATTGTAGCGGTGCTCTATGTATAACAAGTGTGTTGACCGATGAGGTTGCAAGAAGCATCCTCGTCGGTCTTAATAAGGGGTTTGTGAGCCGCGAACCTTAGCAGTGCAAGTAAGGCTCGCTCCGCGGTCCGAGCTCTCGTGGTCCCGTTACAAGATACATATTGATCTAGCCATAAGTTGTATAGCTCATCAATCTTTTGCAGACAAGATCAATCTTCCGCCAATATCTTGAATAGTTCGCATATGAGGGAACACAGAGAATAACGATGTGCCGAGTTCAGAATTATTTTTTAATATACACTGAATACAGATATTGAATATAGATTTGTAATAAAGGTGTGACATAAGATGATATGTCAAAATATGTAACATGTACTTGTTCACTTATGTAAGTTAGTTGACACTAACAAGACCGAAAAGAACAATTTCTAGTATTCGAAACGGGAATTCTTTGGGATTCTCCTGTTCAGCTGCAAGATGGAGTCAAGGACTGCCTTAAGCTGCCTTCCTATGACCCTACAGGAATGCAAAGTCTTAGAGGCAATATAGATACGATTCTTAATACTACCCCTCCAGAACATCTTCTTAGCAACTATAATACAAGTCTTAATCAAAGTGGTATAGCTCCCTTAGAACATTACAGATCATCACTGACTAAGTTCTCAGCTATTAAAAACCTTCATAAATAACTTGTTGACTATGCTCTATCACGATTCTTTATTGATAGAGATCCCGACTTCTGGCTCTTGAGGACTAGAATACAATGACAATGGCATTATAAATTTGAATAGCTAGGATCCACAACAGATAAACTTAAGTGTTTATAATGTGGTCGCCTTACCAGTTATGGGTGATCTTGCAACACTTATGTAACAGGACCACGAGAGCTCGAACCGCGGAACAAGTCTGGTTTTTATGGTCCTGTTACAACTTACCCCCATTTACCTACAATGGGCAATTCTAAGAGGAGAATTGCTGCTGCAGACCTCGAACGTCAAGTCCATTCAACTACTTAGTCAAGAATTCTTTATGATTTGAGGATTACACTTACTAGTCATAGTTCATTATCATGTGAAAGTTAGAGTCTCTAATAAAAAAACAAAGATTGAGGAGGCTCAATATAATGTATTAATTCCAGCAGATCTGAAGGTAGTCGATTTGGTGAGAGCCTTTAAGGTCATTGGTAATGCAAGTGGGATCTATAAGGTATTGAACTGGTTGAATAATATATATGTGACAGATACTTGAACAGCCATAGAACTTGGTTAGATGCATGGAACTGAGTTGAAGCTAGAATTTTTATGAGAAGTTCGAAGGATCTGGCTAGTTCATGGAATGTTGTGGCCTTTCCTTAGTTTCATCTCTATTTATGATTCAATCTCCTATATCTTTTCTTTCTCTATAATCGCTAGGTTGCAGATTGTTCATCACTTGCATTTCTCTAAAACCTGCATTGAAAGTTTCCTTTCTTTTTTCCTCAGTAAGCTAAAGTAATAGGTTTTACTAGCATACAAGAAAGAAGACAAGTCTTGGGAGTGGAACTTTGGCAAGTTTCCCGACAGGACTCGGCCCGCAATACATATGCACTGGAATATGGTCTGGTCTGGAGACGAATAGGATTCCTCCTGTAGGTGGATAGGCAGTAGCTCAAGCTCTATGCCTACTTATACCTTAGCATCTGCTAAGATGAATGTCTAAAAAAGGAACCTTATCTTTCTGTCAGCCAGTCCCAAGCAGCATTCAAAGCAAGGAAAATAGGGAATTAGATGCATGGGTGAAACACCATAAAAGAAAATTGAGGGGTTGACATCAGAAGCAGATATGAGGAGCAATATCTTTATTGGAAACAATTGATACATTATATGATAAGTTGTATGTTCATTAGCATTCTTAATATTATTGTATTATACATTGCAAAATATATTAGCTACAATATTGAAGACCTTCCTATGGCAACAACTGCTTGTAATAGTATCTACTTTGGAGACAGTAGCTATATAAAATGTGATAACCAATGCAGCCTGTATGAAGTAGAAAACGAGAAGCTGAGGAAGGATGTATGGTGCAATAGAAGATTCCATATAAGAATGAATGAATAAATGATAATGATAATGACATTTTATTAGCTTTTTAGATCCGCTGGCCCTATATAGGAAAATGAATCTTATATGCAATATCAGCTTTCCAGGTGGGATAAACATTTGTCAGAAACGACGCACTTCAAATGGAGTCTCCCTGGTAAGTGTCTTTATGTTCAATGTTATGTGGAGTTTAGAAGCCAATCCTAATAAACTGAGTTATTTATAGCGTAAACTTAGAACATTAGCATAATGGCCAATACTAAACTGTTGCTATTGCTAGATGAACATAAGTTAAAATGTACTTCTACATATTACATAGATATAAGATTGGGATTCTATATCACTAGAAAGTGTGAGATTTGGGAGGTGTATATTGCAATAAATATACTGGCCACCGAACTATTTGAGACTCAAAAAAGTGATTTTGAAGGGTAGCTTTTGTAGAAACCTTCACTAGAGAAGTTGACTTCTCCGGAAGCATAGCAGAGGCCCTTTGTTTCTCCATTAAATTTCTTCCTTCTCCAATAAGCCAGATACAGTAGGGAAACAAAGGGTACTTTATGTAAAATTAGAGAAAATCATTGTAACAACTTTATATTCTTGTTTTCAGAAACCATAGAAACTTCCCTAATAGGCTTTTGGGTATTACTATCTTATCACAACAGTTGCTCTTGACATGTTGAAAGAGAGAGCTTATACTATAAAATTGACTAGTGTATATATGTTACGAACCTCCGATCTGAGCCTCCGATCTAGCCTCACCGAGCCGCATTGAGCCGCATGAGCTTATTGCCAGACCCACGAACCTCGCGCAAAGCCCTCGAACCTCTATACGGGCCTTAACAATGATGCAAGACTCTACGCGGACCTCAACCAGGCCTACTGCCCAACGAACCTATGAACGGGCCACACCGCGAACTACTACTGTTCGTAGAATAGCCAATGAACCCACCGCGGCCAGCATGGCTTGTGACAGTTCGCGGCGAGTTTGAGAGCTCTCTCTTCTTATATATATAAACGCAAAGTCTCCTTTTATACCTCTTCTTCTCTTTAGCTTTGAATTGTCGAATAGAAGTAGTCTTATCTCGCTTTCCAAGTACCAAGATTTTACGTTCGTGACAACATAGGATACTGGAATGGGCAACTGCCATAGTCAGACATATAGTATTGTGACTAATAGCATTCGAAGGACAATTCTTCAATATCATCATACTCGATCCTATATTCACATGTACCAGACTTGAAGTGAAGTAGCATTGCCGACAGAGATTGAAATTTGTTATAGCAACTGTAGCATTTAATAGTCTTTGCCTCATATGTTAGGCGATACTGTAGAGTGTTAGTTATAGATAGTAGATAAAACTACGAATCATATATATACCGCTTTGAGATTTTGTGAAGTGTGAAAGTAGAATTTGCAAATCTTATATAAGTTATTAATAGCTATGTCATACCTGGTTAACTGTATAGTGGTGCCAAGATATTTACTGCAGCGGATACAGTAATGGTGAGTGCCTACTCGATGCTGATTCAACCTGTCTTTTGATATGTAGTCCGGCCTATCGAAGCAATCGATACAGATATGATGGCTCATAGAGCCGGCAAGATGCTACTGCTTGGCCATGACAGAATTAAAAGATCTTTGGCATTTATGATATTATTTGTAATGAGATGATGTGCTGAGGTACTGCTCGAGGGATTTATGGTTTGGAAAGGTTTAATCGCAAGGGTAACAATATATTATTCCGATAGTGAGCTTATTGAGGATACACCCTAGTCAGTCAGGTCACTAAAGGTGTGATTCTAATTCTGCTCACACACCCTTGGGATGGATCGTCTCTGCTACAAGAATGAAAGTCCTCTCGAGCCCGGACACTATACGAAGGAAGAGTGTTGTGGTGCGGGGTAGTTACGTTCTTGGCAGTAAAAGAAATAATCAAACTGCGGCGTACTGTGGAGGCAGAATCTGAGCCCGGGCGACTAGCTAGAATTCTTGGCGTGGGTAGCTTACCTACCTCGCTGCCGCTCGTTTTTCCGTAGCAAGTAGCGACACGAAGTAGAGCATTGAGCACCCTACCCACCGGCCCCGATACTCTCCACAGTACTCACTGTTGGATGGTGATGTCGTCATGAGCGACGAACCATTGACGCGGCAATGGGATTGCCAGCGCTGAGCTGAGACCTACACGAACATTAAGGTTCGTGATATGAACCTTCTGGGCCGTGGTGGCCTCCGAAGGTATGGTGGCCTTCTGAGCCGTGGCGGCCTCACAGGCCGTGGTGGCCTCCAGAGCCATGAGGCCCCCGGAGGACGTCTATATGTAGAGGCAATGCCTCGTAGCTAGAATCTATAGAATCGAATTAAAATTAAGTCTATTATATACTCTACAGTCTTAGCTACCGCTCAATCTGTCTCTCGCAACCACTCATATCCAACACTCACGTCTGCCTCACCCAGTTGCTGCCGCTTTAAACGGTGAGCCGGGTGAGCTTGGGTGATCCTCACCCTGAGCTCGCGCGAGCACATCCCACCATTTCATCCTACATCCCGCGTTAATACCCTAAACATAGCCCAGCGAGGTGACCAGAAATGAACCTGGTGCCGGAAATAAAGGGCGACGGGGCCCCTTTCTGTTGCCATCCACAGTCGCCCTCATTGCCCATTCCATACAGCGCAGTCGACACCGACCACACCATCCTATCACCTGCTTCATTATGGGCAGAAAGGCACCTAAGGCACCTACGGGAAAAGATCTGCTAAAAAAAGCTGCAGCTAGAGGCTACCGACATGGTGCCCATCGAGATAAGGATATTATAAAGGATATACTCAGATATATCACGAAAACACTCAGAGATCAAGATTAGGCACTGAACCATTATATAAGGTAAGTTTAGTTATGATATCTCAAAAGGACTTTACTTACCCGTTGGTATAGGTGGACTGAAGGCATAGAAGAGGAAAGGGGAGAGAAGAGCAAGGCAGAAAAGGGCGATGAGATAGCAGAAATATGCGGTATTAGTATAGCATCTTGCCTCCGAAAAGAATCGCCTTGCCCCGACCTAGCCACTACTAAAGACTTCCTTCAATTTCACATTGCCCTTAATGGAGGAAGGATCAAGGATAAGATAATGGTGGGCTCAGTGAATGCGTTTGCAGAATGGTTCTTTGCTGGTGTAGAGTCTACAGCGGGTCGCGGGTGCTTGAGAGGACCGTGGGCACTGGTGCGAGGGCTACGAGCATGTCACGGGGCGGTCAGAGTGCTAAGAGCAGCTCGAGAAGTCTCGTGAGGATAGGATGAGGTGCCAGAGGATGGTAGGAAAGGTCTATCAGGCGGAACAGGATGGTACTATGTATAAAGGTGTAAGGAACTGCCGCTACGGGTACGTAGGGCAGGTATGGCAGTGTGACAACGTCGGGTCGCTGGCAGGTAATGCAGCGGCACCCGGCAATCAGTATTACTGATATCTGGGTCCTCTATGGCAAGAGCGTGTTGGAGTTCCAACGTTGTTGGATTCAGACCCACTCGGTTCTAAGTTTAGCTATGATCCCTGCCTCGTTCAAGAATCAAATCGACAACCAAAAATAAGGGCGCGCTGTGAATTAGGGTCGTGATGGACTAAATGATTGCATTGCTTGCCTGATTACACGGCAACACGGCATAGACATAGACAGAAAACAGAGAAAAGGAGACCGGATCCAGCGGTTTCCAGGACGGCATGAAGTGCCTATGAACTTATGAAATTGAGCGAGACGAGACGAAACAGCGAGATAACAACAGAGGGGCTACTCTACGTCCTCATCAGCGTGGAAACGACGGCGCTACTGGAGCAACACGGTTTCCCAACTCAGTGCCTCCCAACTTTCCACCATGTCAGCGCGAACCTCTCCTAAGCCCACACGCTCGTAAGTGCGCTGAAGAGGCTTGTAGTCGGCAATGCTCCAACGAGACAAGAGCATCACGCGGTAAAACCTTGCCGACTCTGGGATCAGGGCCCCTTCTCCTGGTCTCGTCCGCGGCCAGACATATGTCTTTTGTGTCATCACAGTCGCCTTTTCCGGGCCGGAGAGAAGAGCAATATCAACAGGGAATTTTCTCCACATTGGATGCTTTGGGACTTTGTCGCCCGCGAAAAAACCTCCCTGGGCCCAAAAAGTCATGTCGTTAATCCAGGCGACGCCGAGGTACCGGAACGATTCGTCGTAGAGATGCACGTGTGTTGTATTTCCTTTTGCGCATCCCGATGGGTCGTATGCAGACATCCATGCACGTCCTTTGACAGTATGGAACAGGAGCGTATGGCGAGGGAGGTCGGGGTCTGGTGTAGCGGATCCAGGATCTGTAAGACATCTTGTAGTATCTGCTTTATCCGTGGTGCTCGGTAAAGCTCTTGTGTCCGAAACACTCTGATTGTGCTTCTGAAGGAGACCCGAGAACTCGGGGGTGACTTGATCCTTTTCGGGCTGAGTGGTTTGACCTGCACGGACAGGCTCGCTGCCGATATTGGTAGCTCTTGACGTCCATTCCAGCTGCGGCAAGAGATGGAACTTCCCACTTGGGTAATCGAATAAATACCAATTGATCCAGGAATACTTGCCTGCCCATTCCGTCTCATCGGTTATATAGTCTACCATTACCACCTTGCCGATCCAGCCAGCCCACGACCAGCTGGGAAATTGTTGAGGTTGATGTAGGTTGGCATGCACGGAAGCAGGACTGCACTTGGATCGGAAGAAGATGATTGTATTGCTTGTGTTCTAGCTACTGCAAAATAGAAAAGGAAAACATTCTTATTGTGGGTCAGGTGATGAGTACGCCGAGCACCCAAGAGCACGCAGTCGCGGGCTCCTACCATAACCATGACAGAAATCCAGCCCGTCGGTTAAGAAAACCGGAGTGCCAAAGCATAGTCAGGCCGAGAATGGGCTTTGCCAGCCCAAAACAAAACTCAGTGTCATAGTCGGTGCGAAACATGTCCGCTATGCCTGCAAATGCGTTGAGGATATCGCTTTGGTAGGTCAGCTGTCTTCTGGAGTATTCCTCAATAAGCCTGGCCGAGAATTGCCTGCTGACATGTCCTGATATTATGGCTGTGTGAATTTCATTGAGTGCGCCGCTGCAGAGCTTGTACACATAGTCCTCCATCCCAAATATTTGCAACTCCGAAAGGATGTCCTCTCGACCCAGTGCGTCCCAACCGCACTCGAATGTCACTTGGCCGTTCAGGAAGATTAGTCGTCGCTTAGATACTGTCATGGCGGATTCATCGAGGACTCGCCTAATTTGCGCAGCACACGTCGGTATATTGTAGATATCTTAGATA
>JAJDFF020000415.1:0-26509 GCA_021527025.2 Geoglossum cookeanum | reverse complement strand
CAATGCTCTGCTTCGTGTGCCTACATGCTACAGAAAAACGAGCGGCAGCGAGGTAGGTAAGCTACCCGCGCCAAGAACTCTAGCTAGTCGCCCGGGCTCAGATTCTGCCTCCACAGTACTAATGGCTTGCCCCCATTCCGTGCTGCAACTCAACAAGTAGCAAGTTGGCAATACCGCCTTTGGCAAGGGGCCATACGGTGAAGGCATTCGAAGCTCCCCGTTCTACGGCCGCACAAACTTTGCAGGAAGAGACCAAGAAGGTGCTTGACGGCAAGGACAAATTGCGCAACGATCCTTATATAGGCGGCGTATTTAAACCGATAGGAGAGTCCCGCATTCAGAGGTCCTGTGTTCAGCCAAAAGCGAAGGATTCCCCAGGGTCACCTCTACGGCCCAAACCGATGTGCGGCAGGAGGAGGTTTTTTGCAACGGCAGGCGTTAAACGGCGCGTTTTATTCACATTCAAACGCTGGTGAGACGGAATCTGTGATGGAGCAGTTGGCTCCCACAAGAGATCTCAATGCATTTCTCTCCCGTACTGGCGCTAGTTCTTGGATACTAGCGGCTACATCCACCGGGTTTGGCATTTGGGTGGTTTTTCGCAAGTAATCCTCCTAGCATCGCCTTTTTCTAGCCCGAAACTCCTACTCACCAACTGAATATCTAACATCTATCCCACCCAAGGCGGCAGCGTTCAATTCATCTACTTCGTCGCGTTTCGGCTTGCCAAAACCTGTTGTCGCACCCCCCCAAGGTAACTAGCATTTCCAACCCGGCACCAAACTAGAGTTTGTTGCAAAACGAGAAAGTGTTATTTAGAGGGAAATTCTTATAGCACGTTTGCAATACCCTTTGCAGCCCGAGGACTTCATAGCTGTGGCATTTTCTGGGGTTCGGTGGGGGGGGGGTGTACTACTAAGTGATCTTCATAGACCGGTTCTTAAAGGAAGCCAAGCCGCCAACATTTCGAGCAATAATTTTAAAAGAACGCGATAAAATCTCTTAGTACACCATTTGGCTCACATTGCTAGTTGTCCGAGCACCTCCAAAGCTCTCGAAGACAACTGGAGGAATGCTGCCTGCAGATTGGTGCTGTCGCGCTTACGCTCTGTCGGTGGGGATTGGCGAGAGATCTGGAGTGAGCGGAGTGAGCAGCTGCATCACGGCCTCATGCCCGGCGGTGGTCGCCAAGCGTAGCGCTGTTAATCCAGAGTTATCCATCGCATTGGCGTTGGCCCCCCTTTCAAGCAGCAGTCGCACTATGGTCTCGCGCCCATTACGGGCTGCCAAGTGCAGCGCTGTCCATCCAGACTTATCCTTTGCATTGATGTCAGCCCCCCTCTCGAGGAGCAGTTGCACTACGGCTTGGTATCCATCGGTAACTGCCCAGTGTAGAGCTCCCCATCCAAAACTATCTCTTGCATTGATATCAGCCCCCCACTCAAGGAGCATCTGCGCCAAGACACTTTGTTCGTTCCGGGTTGCCCTGTGCAGCGCCGTCCGTCCAGAGTCATCTTTTATATTAATGTCAGCCCCCCTCTCGAGGAGTAGTTGCGCTGAGACACTTTGCTCGTTACGGATTGCCCTGTGTAGCGCTGTCCCTCCAAAGTCATCCTTTACATTGACGTCAGCCCCCCACTCAAGGAGCAGCTGCACCAAGACAGTTTGTCCGTTCTGGGTTGCCCTGTATAGTGCCGTCCGTCCAGAGTCATCTTTTGCATTAATGTCAGCCCCCCTCTTGAGGAGTAATCGCACTACGGCTTGGTATCCATCGATAGCTGCCCAGTGTAGAGCTCCCCATCCAAAACTATCTCTTGCATTGATATCAGCCCCCCACTCAAGGAGCATCTGCGCCAAGACACTTTGTTCGTTCCGGGTTGCCCTGTGCAGCGCTGTCCCTCCAAAGTTATCCTTTGCGTTGACGTCAGCCCCCCTCTCGAGGAGTAGTTGTACCAAGACAATTTGTCCGTTCTGGGTTGCCCTGTACAGTGCCGTCCGTCCAAAGTCATCTTTTGCATCGATGTCAGCCCCCTGCTCGAGGAGCAATTGCACAACGGATTGGTGTTTTCCATTGACTGCCCAGTGCAGGGCACCTAATCCAGACCCATCTCTTGCAACGATGTCGGCCCCCCGCTTGAGGAGCAGCTGCACCAAGGCATCTTGCCCCTGCCATGCCGCCCAGTGCAGCGCTGTCCATCCAAAGTCATCTTTTTTATTGATGGTTGCCCCGTTCTTGAAGAACTGCACCACGTCTGTGTGTCCCTCGGTAGTCACCGAGTGTAACGCCGTCTGCCCACGATTGGTCGGGTCGATGTCATCCCCTTTCTCAAGGAGCAGATGTACTACCCCATCTAGACCTCTCTCAATTGCCCCGCGAAACTCATCACCCCCCCATATTCCTCGTAGATGGGTGGCAGCCACCTTGAAGTTAGTAGCTTTGTCAAGCAGCACCGTCAGTATCTTATCAAGATTTCTTTCTGCAGCCCCGGCGAGCGCCGCCCTAGTTCGTTCGACCTGGAAGTCAAGAGGCGGCTCGTCCTGCATCATCACACGCATCACAGCTATGTTCTCAGACCCAGCTGCCCCTTTATTTAGGGAGAGCCAATATCCCAGCAATAGATCCACCACTTCCTCACGTCCACCCAGAGCAGCTTCAATGAGTAACCTCCCATATGCAATGTCAACGCAAGCTTCCCTCGCTAAAAACTCTAACACATTAATGTGGCCGTTACCCAATGCACTAAGCGCAATCAATTCGTTTATCCCGAATTCCCTATCGCAGTAATCACGGAGATTTGAACCTATTGGCAACTCCGAGAGGAGCCTCAAAAGTGGCACATGGCCTGCACCAATTGCCCAGCGGAAGAGCGCAGCATGAGGTAAGTCATTTGGCGTATAGCCATCGCCCCAGGTTCTGATATCAAATACCGTTGGTTTTTCCATTGCTAGGTAACCGAATGCCTTCCACATTGTTGTATTGTCTTCCGAAAAGTCTGATGTATGATTTATCCAATTTTCGATAGCGTAATTCAGAAAAAGGTATTTCTCCTGCAGCTTTGGCGGTGGGTGCTTCTTTAGCCTAATGAATTTTGCAAGGTCGAAAGCGGGTAGTTGGTGTCCTGTGTTCCCTGTGCGCATGTATCTTCTAACTTTGAACGCACTAGATACGATATGGGTGAGACCTAGCGGAGCTGACGCACTATCTAGTATCGCGACTGGACTGGGTACATCGCTAGTTAACATAATACTGTTAGTCTCCGGTATGGTAACCTGCATTTCAAAGTCTGAAAACGACAAATATGCAACGCATGTCTCTCCAGCCTCAATATTAGCTATTGAAAGCTGAAAGTGGAATTCCGGGATTGAACCTTCCGTGGGGGGCTCGAGTAAAAACTGCTGAACAGTATGATGAGCGAGCCGGACAGTGTTGTCATCGTCAAGAACCGCAAGGCTTCTACAAGCCTGAATCAAGTTCGAAGTATTTGGAATCTTTTCCACATTCCAGCACCGGTCAGATGGTCCAAATGCGATGGCCTCTCCTAGTTCCGTAATGAGCAATGGACGTTTGGCGCAAATAACCCACTTGAAAATCCGCTGGGCTAAAACCAAGTTTGGCTGGCTTTCTTCTATCTTTCGTAGTACCCTTGCATAAGTTCTAGCCATACCCCTTGGGAGGCTTCGGAGAGCCTCTCTGATACCGAAATCAGACCTAGTTTCACAAAGGTCGATAAGCTGGAAATGAACCCAGAGGAACCTATCACATTCAGTATTCCATGCAAGCTCACGGCGGTGCTCAGGGTTGACCACCTACATCCCTTCCGCACCATTAATAAGTGCGGATATAATATCTGACTCTAATGAGTGGTCCCGGATTGTCAAGGCTCCAGACCTAATTTTGAACTTCACTGTCTCCTCAACAAAGGCTCTGATATCGAGGGAGGTTTCATCAGCTGAAACTTCCAAACGGTGGGGGACTCTCGGAGGTGAATGGATAGGAGGCTCTTGTCGGCTTGTTATAAAGGTCTTCACTGTAGCCTGATCGGACCGAGATAACTTATCGACCGCCGATAAGATTGTAGCTTGCTCATCCTTTCCGCATTCGTCGAGGCCATCAATGCAGATATAAACTATAGAGAACAGATTGACAACCGCGTAAAGAATGCTGGCCAGCTCATCGTCAGACGCAGTCCTTGTGTTGAGTCTGTAAGACTGGTCTATCTTCTGCTCGAGATCGTCAGGGATTACGATGTTCTCCAATAGCTGTCTAATTATTGTCCCAAGAATGGCTTGTGTTCCAAGTGATTTCGAATCTGAGAAATCACAGTAATGGTAGCCGATTGATGTCTCATGACTGACTATAGATTTGTCAATTATGTCTCGACTGGTAAAGCGTGGTATAGTGATATCCTCCCCTGTGGTGTCTACAGATAAGGTATCTATGAGGCTTGACCTAGATTCATTTCAATTAACTTCCTTCGTTGGGGTGGGTTGGGTGCGTACGCTAGGACTGTTTTCCCTGAGCCCGCTAGGAGAGCTGCGGTGTAAGCCTTACGTTGTACAAGCGCTGGTTAAAAGAGGTGTACTTACGTATTCCATAACACCAGAGACACGCCGAGCGGTTCCCACTTATCCAGTCCTTGAACTCATCCGTCTCGAGTAGCCATGAACCTGTACCCGGATGGCGTTTTTTGCGTTCCTTCAAATGCTTGTCTATGTATTTAAAAGATGATAATTTTGATAGCAGCGAATCCCTCCTTGCAACTGCTGAAGCGTCAATAATATTTCACTCATCTCGGGAATCGAAGGCTTACTCTTTCTCTGCCTCTCCATTTCTGCCCTATCAGCACGCGCCAGAGCCCTTTCACTTGAGGATTCTATCAAATTCGATATACCAGCCTGCTTCTCCATATCCTTTACATGGTTGCGAAATTTATCCAAAGTTTCCTCAAATTCTGCATTGAAATCCTTCCATAGCGACTTCAAAGTGAAGTGTCCTATATATCGCGGACATCAAGTCAGCTTAAAAACCTAGGAGACGGGAACGCCTTACTAGTAGTCGATTTCTTCAGCTTCCGAAATGTTGCCTTTGCATTAATGCAGAAATTTATCACATCGAAGTATACCACTGATATTGCCTGTAGCAGCCGCTCATGGCTAGGGAAGAGAGAAAAGTAGATTTGACATCTCGGTAGGATATCCCCAATTCTTGTAAACATGTCAACGAGCTTCTTGAAGTACTTTTCGAATGACCTAGCAATCTGATGACGGTACCCGTTAGACATGCTATCAGGCTAGTGTATCAATAGTGAAGTGTGGACAGGTGTGGACTCAACATGTAAAAGTACCCTAATACTACCCCACAAAGGAGCCATAACGAGAGGGTGGATATTTGCAAATACGTCGAGCGCCTTGCTATACTGGTCTATCGCGGAAATGAAGGGTTCTAGCCTTTGGGAGACTGCCCGGGATACACTCTTCTCTTCGTGTTCCTTCTGCATTGCGCTGGCACCGTAGAAGAGATTCCCTAACGACGCCGTCTCAAAGGTCTTCTTCTCCTCTTCATTCAGGTCTTCCATGTAACGGTTGCGCGCAAGCTGCCATGGGTCCATAGCGACGTACCGGGTCATGCCAATAGGGTTATAAAGACTTCGAAAGGCCAGGTCCCTCCGAGATCAGCAGGGAGTAACTGAATCGTGGGGTTCTAGGAGTGGTGAGGTCGGCGCTGAGGCTGAGGCTGAGGCTGGGAGTCAGAATTCGAATTTTCCGCTTGCGGGGTAATGGCAGCTATTCTGCCCTGTGCCATCGCCTTGGCTTGGATTCATGCTTGGCACCAGTTGGGGACATCTCTGTTGCAATAGAAGACAGAATTAATTGTATTCGTTATGGGTGAGAGGAAAAGGTGACGCGGCCAGAAGAAAAACTTTTCGCCCGCTAGTGCTTTTGGGGCTAGCCAAATAGGAGCCACGCAGATTGGCTGTCCTCCATTTACCGCTACAAAAGATATTCTAACAATCTCGACCACCCAAACAAACCCATCAAGGGTGTTGTGGTATGCCTGACGCTGCCTCATTGGCAGCGGTACGGCCGCCACATCACCACGGACACGGAATTACAGTGGACACAGCATTGGAATTGGTGGCGTCGTTATGGCATCGCATATGCGACACAGGGCTGAGACCGCCACAAGTCTCACGGCTCGGGTCACGAATCTTCTCGCCCTCCATTGCCTCCTGAGCAATGCTGGCATGGCGAGGAGGATGTCTATTTGCAGAGGCAGTAGCTAGAATAGTCGGCTAAGTCGATTGATTGTTGCGTTCCCGTGTCTCCAGCCCCTAGTTTTATTTACATTATGACTGCTTTGCGACTTCAAGCTATGCGCAAATGCTCAAAGCCTCGTGTGTGCGGCTCCCACGCTTAAACCTAGTCCTACACGCTAGCTGCATGTTACTGAAGCACCGAAATATATCCGGGCTTACCCTGATACACAACTATGCCTAAACCTGCCATTCTCAAGGGATGGTACAATGGGCCGTGCCGCATTCGCAGAACCAAGATAAATCAAATTCGAGTTGAGCCCTTCAACGCTCTTCCCGGTTGTGTGCTCCGCCACGGCTGCTAGGTGGCTGCCCGGTGGCTGCTGGGCTAGCCTACCCGAGAGCAGACTAATAGAGAAGGACATTAGAGTGAGCATGCTTTGCTGTAACTGGGTATAGGGCTTCTCCCTAATTATAATAAGGTTGTTGGTGCTGAATAGATTCAGAGGGGAAATGGATGGAGGTAGGGAGATCCTCTTCCTCACCCCGCGTTTGTGCGGCGTTCCCCTTTCCGTCCTGGTGGGTTGGGTATCGCTGACCTAAGCTTGCGCGAGGCAGGATGAGAGCGGGGTGAGTGACGTATTTTGTACTTCATACTCTCCCCGTGCTCCGTGCCCGAGAGGACTACCCCATCAGGCCTGGCTCCCGGTTCAGTAAGTACCCCAAACAGCAGCCCAAGGCTGAATCACGGATGTGGGTAGGACTCTTAAAGCGTATCAGTCCTTGCATTCGGCCAGCAAGAATTCACCCCAACCTCGCCATCAAGTCCAAAGATACGACACCTTCACCCAAACATTCACGCACGGCCCGGCGAAGACGTCTCCGCCAATGGGGTCGCACTCAGAAGATCAAGGGAATGAGTTGCCTGTAGAATCAGCTAACTTAGAATTCATTACGTTCACAGATATCAATCAAGCCACCCACCCAGAGACGAAGAAAAAGGTTCGAAGCCATGTAATGCACCAAGTGCAGCGCAGCTTGAGGAGTGAGAAACGAAAAGGAAAGGAAAGAGAGGTTGTTCTTGATTTGTCGCTGCTTTCGCAAACCAACGCCAGTCCATCACGAGATCCCAGCAATTCAATGTCTGCTCTCGCATTAGTGCCGCGCCTACACGACTTGGGCGCCGGCCGGTCAGATCCCTTTATAAAGTACCCCATCGATATGGACGTACGAGCTCACGAATTGTTCGACCACTGTAAGGATTATTTATAGTGAAGATCGCAGGTTCCCTAAGACGATATATTTTCTGACTGGCATGCCCATAGTGCACAGCAACACGTGTCCTATGTTCAAGACAATGAGTACAATTGGATTCTTCAGGGCAGTAGCAGATGAGGCAGGGTTCCGCCAGATTCTCTGCACTTCCTCCTCGCACATGACAAGATTGAGGGACGGAACTGAAACTGCGGAGGCGATTGCTCTCTCGACTAAGGCGATCCGATCTATCAATAGGAGACTAGCTGATCCAGGGCTCAGTATCAGCGATGGGGTTATCATTACAATTCTGGCCTTCGCTTGCCATGCGGTGAGTGATCTCTAATTAAACTGGCGGTGCGAATTTGAGAAAGACTGACTAACCATGACATAGGTTATGTTTAATGATAAACGGGGTTTGCTGATCCATTTCAATGGACTAGAAGGGGTAATACGTCAGAGGGGGGGGCTACGAGCGTTAGGATCAAATTCAGCAATACGCATGGTCCTCTTCTGGTATGGCATATAGAATCTCTCCAGTCCAAGTCTCTCCGCCTTCTCAATAAATCCCAAACTGCCACAGGACCGACGTCAACACCGCATTTATCCACGACCGCTGCCCCCGATTCCCCCCTCCAACCGACATCCTACCCAGAATCAGCCCACAACCCTTACTCCCTCCCGGCCCACCACTTCTACAGGCGTGCCTAACAGACGAAATGACCCGTATCATAACCGAACTACTCGCCCTAAACCAACTCATGGCACACGAACTCACAACCCGAGACCTCTGGGACGACGGCGTCTTCGCAGGCCTTTACATCGTCCCCATCTTAGGCAAGCTCCTATCAACCCGCCCCGAACACAACCCCGCACCCGCAAGGCAAGAAGTCTGCAGAATCGGTGCTGTGCTCTATCTCGCTGCGATTCGGCGCAGATTTGGCGTGGGTCTTGCCACAAACGTCTATATCCCAAGGCTAAGGGACTCCATCCTCGCCCAAGGGGCCCTATTAGACCCGGGGGAAACTGATCCGGTTTTACCCTGGGCGCTTGTGGTTGGTGGGGTTCAGTCTTTTGGGCAAGAGGGGCATAAATGGTTCGTATCGGCGATGGCGGATTTGGTTTTACGCCGGCGGTATGGTAAGGTGGAGGAGTTGGTTTCCACTGTGTGCGGGGTATTGTGGATTGACGGGATTCTTGAAAAGGAGTTTGGAGAATTCCAGGGCGAAGTCTCTGCGGAGTGTTGGGCTTCATATGATTATACCTTTTCATGAAAGGAATGTTTCCTTCTGTTTCTGACGCTGTTTATATTCATAACAAATCATACGTTGTTTTCCCCTAGCTATGGTCCCTTGCGCAGCCATACCATTTCCCCCCCTTCCAAGGGGGCCTCAGTTCTGCCCAACAGTCACAACCAACTTCCCTCCAGCGCGATTTTCCTCCATCAACTTATGCGCCTCCGCAACCCCCTCGAATTTGAAAACCCTCGACGGCTTCGCCTTATAACGCCCGATTTCTACATCCTTGGCGATACTCTGTAGTGGCACATCTGAGAGCGGAAATCCTGGCGTGCCAAAGTGGAAGCTGCCAAAGAAGCTAAAGTGCACGCCGCTCGGCATCTGGAGCAAGGGGTTGAAGTCGGGGATTGGCGCAAGTCCACCGAGGAAGCCGGCCAGGCATACACGTCCTCCCCGTCGCACAATAGCTAGAGAGTCCAGTAGGACGCTGTTCCCGACAAGATTAAGCACTGCATCAATGGTATTTTTCTCCGGGAGTCTCTCCGAGAGTTCGGGACCTTCCAATTCAACTCGCAGCACCCCCAAGTCCAGTAGCATCTGAGACCTGTCCAAATTCCGCGTAGTTGCAACGACTCTAGCACCACAGTTCACGGCGAGATTGATAGCCGCCAGCCCAAAAGAAGACGTACCCCCCCTCACAAGCAATGTCTGGCCGCCTGTCAACTCCAAGTTTCGGAAGACGGTCGTCCAAGCGGTCGCGTACGACTCGGGGATGGCTGCGAGCTCCGCCCAGCTCAGGTCCGACTCGATCGATGCAACGTTGCTAACTGGTACGCGGGTGTATTCGGCATAGCTGCCGGGGATAGTCCGCCCCATTCCACCCATGAGAGCTGCTACCTTGGTTCCTACTGCAAACTCTCCTCCAGGGCATGAGTGGACGATGCCTACACATTCGATGCCGCTTACCTCGGCGATCTCGGCCCATTCGCCCTTTCGCATGTGCATCTCTGCATGGTTGATGCCGAAGGCTTTGATCTCGATGACGACGTGGCCTGGCAGTGGTTCCGGGACAGGCATGTCTTTGACAAGGAAGGTAGAGGGCTTCCCTGGGTCGGAAAGGACGATCGCCTTCATATTGTGATGATTTGTCGTCGAAGGTAGTATTTCCGCCGTGTAGCTTCTGGCCCAAAATAGGTATCTAACTGCAGTCTTGTCAAGTGCTAAACGGCAGTGAAAGCAACGGTAACTATATACCTCTGTCGAAGGACCGGATCCCCCCGGATGTCCTCTTCCAAATAACGAAGGCTGCCAATGGCCTTTCGTCATTCCTTCGTCACTCCTCAGAGCATAATCATGACTAACTAGCAAGGGCGCATTGAGCATTTCCATCGTTTTGCACAATCCCTACGTCAGTTAGCAACCAAGGCTGACACGAATCAACCTCTCAGAGTCTCAATTCCGCGGGATGGGTACAAAAGAGTCGTTTTGTCACTTGCGACTGGAATGCAAGTACAAGGATGAACACATTCCATTCTCGGGATAGCCTGAGCGGTAGTCTGTATTCTTGGCAGGAGTACTAACTTGCAATGGACAAAGTAGTTGCGATGGCCGCATCAAATGCTCGGCAACGGATCCTATGACCTGTGCTCTATCAGCGCGGGAGGGATCGCGGGTGGAGGGGCTGTCTTTATGCTCTGACGCGGCTCCCCCGCTCTGTTTCAAAGTCTTGGTGATTTTCGCCGTAAGCCTGGTGATGGAGACGAAACCGCCGACCGAAAACCAGAAGCCGGAGCGACCAACGATCGCGATGTGGAGAATCAGCCTTGCTCCAGCATGCCATTCCCCCAAGAGCACCTCACCGCTAGGCTAGCCACACACGTGTCATTCTCTGTTCCATAGTGGCTCGGCCCAGACACGATCTTGATTCGCTGCATGCCGCAGAACCCCCAGAGCCCGACAGTCTACCAGTTGCCCTCTGGTGGGTGGTCGGGTTCTGCGCCGCTCGATCCCAGGGTCTGGCGGTGCCGGACCAGCCAAGAGACAAGATGCCCCGCATTGAGGGCAGCGGCTCAGCTTTCGAGGGCCTTCTCGACGTTCGACGAACTTCGGTTTCTACCTGCGCGGTAGCCCTGCAAGTTCGGCCTTCTAGTCCGGTGGCGCTTGTCGCTGAGGCTCTCACCAAGGACGAAATCGAAATCTCCAGTTCCCAGACAGTTCCTCAAGATACTCGTCTGAGATCACGCAGTCGCAATGTCTCCCGTCTCAGACCCCGTCCGAGACACGAAACTCGAGACAAATTTCAACAAAGGGTATACACAACACATATATTATGTGTGAGCCTTCCTCTCACGTATGCAATTGCTCACGTGCCTCTAACGATCATCTAATACTTCTAACAATTGTAGAACATCCTCATAAATCTAAGTACCCGGATTGGTGAGTGAAAATAGGTAATTCTAGGACAAGCAAACAAGCAAAAAAGGGTTAGACAGCTCTAAAAACTTTTAGTAGTGGCCCTGAATTCCTTGCACTAGAAATTCTGGAGAAGTTTGACCTTTTAAAGGCCAGTGACTTTGAAGTTGGCAAAGAAAGTTTGGTGGCTATTGATGTCTGGTCATTGAGTGAGCTTTCATTTTATAGAAAGATGATATTAAGGTAATAACATGAAAATAATATCATAGTAAAGTCTTATGGCAAGTGCTACCCATAGATCGAAGAGCAGTGATTAGCCCTATCTTGGGAGAATTCATACTTTGTTAGGATTTGCTTTGCCCTCCCCCTACCCTACCGCGATGGTGGATCCGCCTCACAACTCCCACTGTCATATTACCCCTTCCCGAGAACCAAAGCCCCTTCACCCCCGTGCCGGCCGTGCTGACAAGCCTCATAGCGCCATAAATGTACTCTACATCCCCAGAAAAGAAACTTAGGCAGAATTTAGTTCTTCAGAACCCTCACGGATTTCCGCAACGATCACTAACAAATTGATACATCGAAGGTCTTAACTCTGGATCGGAATGCAAAATGCCTTTGCTACTGCAGAGTTCCTGTGCTGGTGGTGTCTGTTTATTGCAGTGTACGGGTATATTATGCGCTCTGCCCATTCCATCGACCGGAAAACCGAAGATTGGGGGTTTTACTAAACGTCTGTAGTGGAAAAAGATATTCCGTCATGAGTTCTGTGTTTACTGACCCCAGGCTTCTAGAGATTAACCGTCACTGGAAGCGGGAGAAGTGATCTGATCCTTGTTCATATTGTCAGCAGTGGTTTCGTTTGTGGCTCTTATCTAGTTGATATTACGATCAGAATGGGAATGTTTGGTTAGGCTAGAAGAGGGGTGACGGCATAGAACTTGGTGGGTGACTACCTTTATACTCCTTCATCCGCAGGCCCAAGCTGCTCCCAACCTTAAATCGCTCCCGGCCATCCACAGTTGGTGCCCTAAACCATCTGCCCGGAGCAAGCCTGTAGGTACGTCACCCTTACTAGTACCTGTTGAGATATGCCTCGCCGCCACGGAGGCAATGCCGTGGACACGGCATAGCCACGGATATGGTGTTGCCGTGATAACGGCAACACCACGAACACGGCATTGGAAGCGTCGTCACACATGTGCGACGCGGGAACAATAGTTGAGGCCAGCGTAGGTCTCAGGATTAAGATTACGGAGGCTTGAGGCCTCCTAGGCAATGCCGGCATTGCCAGCAGGACATCTATAACTAGAGGCAAGGCCTCGTAGTTAGAACAGTAGCCAAGTCAATACATAAGTTTCGCTGGCGAAATAGGTTTCGAGCCCTAATCATTGTTTATATTGTGACTACGTTGTGATCAACGTTCCTACTACAAGCACCCTAGCGACCGACCAGAATACCACTACGCCAACAGTACCCGTTAGCATAAGCGAACTACACCACCGCTAGTTAATCCACTTAGCCAACCTCCATCTTATTATGAAGCAATGTCTTAAATCAGCGGATTTTACCCCAAGGTCATCATGAGGCAAACCAAGGATTCTAAGGGGACCATGAATCCTCACCACTGCTCCACTAAGTGAAGCGTTACAACGTTAATACCGCGAAGAATGCTTACAAAAACATGTCACCCCCCGCAGACTACCTGGGTGAAGATCTCAACCAGCAATAAATCCTTATCAAACGCCCATGTCCTGCTCAGACTTAGCCTTCCCATAGTGCACTCAACACGAGAATAAGACACTATCTACTCCTTAGTAAAGCCACAGGTGCTGCCGTCATCATCACCATCTCTCCTTATCCCTGTAACTTCAACTCTCCCAGTCTTCCATCCTTCCGGATCCACTTCCATCATCTCCTTCCTTACTTCGTTATAGCCGCTGAACCAACTACTTGAACTGTGCAGATAGTAGTGGGTCCCCTCTCGAATTGACGCCCCGATGCTCGCCACTATAACTCCCTCCACTTCAATCGTATTGCTTGGTGCCCCCTCCGTCAGTAACACATGGTAAGCCTCCGCATCCTCCTCTGGGCTGCGAAAATAGGATTCTGGCGCCCTGAAGTCCCATGCGGGAACCCACTTTCCGCTTTTCGGATGCTTGATTGGGTGCCGATTTCTAATGATGAGGGAGGTGTCTTGAACGCGCACACAGCCGCCCAGCCACGGGAATACTAGTAAGCAGTCGACCTCCGCGACCGCTTCTGCCTCGAGGATTAGTTCGCGTTCGACGTAGGTAAACCCCCCATTAATGTAATAGCCTGTGACATAAGGCTTGCAGCATTTGACAAGGTCGCCCCTGAGGAGGGAAGAGACGGGTTTTGTTGTGCCGTCCGCCATGCGGATCAGAGACTTGCCCAGGAACATGACGGCTGGAGTGGGGTAGGTATGGCTTGATAGTCGCCCGATTCCTGAGTCAAAGATCAACCGAAACGCCGCCGCTCAGGTGCTTGACAAAAGGACATAACTATTGGGATGAAGCCCACTAATAAAGCTGCGGGGGCGCTGTGGAGAGTTTCGGGGCCGGTGGGTAGTATTCTCAATGCTCTCGTTCATGCGTGCCTCAAGGAAAACAGGTGGTGGCCGCGAGGTAGGTAAGCTACCCACGCCAAGTAATCTAGCTAACTTCCCGGGCTCAGAACCTGCCTCCACAGTGCCAAGACGTCATCTGCCGAAAGTAGTCTAACCTTGGAGTACGTACCGTTGACTTACTCCTACCGTAGTACAGAACATGATAGCTGATAGACTAGGGCCCGTATGTACGTGAGGTAGTTGAGATTGATCTATCTACTTAAAACTAAAGGCTATGAGGTGGACCGTTATGGGTCCTTATATACACGAGGCCCACAAGCGCTACAACACATCAGAGCACATGCTCGCGCCATCCACAGCAGCTCCGAGTTGTGCGCAGGTGACCCATTAGGTTAGCCCGGGGGTGTACAGAGTACAAGTACGGTACAACCTAATATCGACACCACCTGGTCGATGACAGGCCTGCCGTGCGTCTGACGGGGTTGCCACATGCCAACCACATGATGTCGCGACCCCACCATCGCCCGTGGCAATACGAATAGCCAGCACCCAGCCAAAGCCGCTTGTCGCCGCCACTTGAGATAGACATGGGTGAAACGTGCCGTGTATGGTTTGGACAGGGCACCTATCTCTCTACTAGGTAGAATGGCTACTCAGCGAGGCCAGTTTTTACTAATGGAGTATGGTGGAGTAGTCGCGGGGGAAATAGGGCGACTTGCGCCAAGAGACATATATTCCTTTCCCTAGACAGAACTCCCAGAATCCTAATCCCCTCGGCGGTTTTCCCAGCAAAAGTCGCAGCTATATGTGCCCAGGAGAACCCCCCGTGTTGGGGAAAGTTCTCAGGAATGTTGCAATTTTTGTGGGGATTCGCCGAGGCACGAGATGCAGTGGCGGCGACACCGCGCCACTTCCTTCAGCGCAACCATCGCGAATCTAAGAGCGGGTTCTGGACACATCAAGCTCCGGGTTCATACAGAAGACCGCGTGGTAGCTTTACAGGGAACAACCGGTGATGGCGGTGCCAAGCGGGAATCTGCATGTTTCACTCTAATTAACGACTTCGGGTTCCCCACTCAGCACCTGTGATGCCTGTCATCCAAGGAGCGTATCCAATCGGAGTCCTGTGCAGGCGTTCACTCTATCCACTTGCCCCTCTGATCCGTTCGACCTTATCTTGGAAAGTTTCAAATATCTACCATTGTTTCCCTCTCTGCTCAGCCTTTTCGCGCGGGCAAGAGTTGCCACAAATGAACGCCCATTGTCTTTTTCTCCCGCGTTTGCTTATCGAGCATGCAAATGACTCAAAATGAGGTTCATCCTATTCAGCTTGTCTCTCATTACCTTCTCCGTACATGTTGATTCCTCCTGCTACTGGATTGACGGCACAGCAGCACGGGGGTTTTCTCCATGCCCTCGACTCAACAACTCCCGGGCGAGTATGTGCTGTAGTTCTAGGGATGGAACAAAATGTCTGAGATCAGGTATCTGCCAGAGTGCTGCCCATGGCCCACCAGGACCATATGACGATGTGCTGAGCTACTGGAGAGCTGGATGCTCTGATAATACCTGGCAAGACCCAGCATGTCTTGCAATAGCACCGTGTGAGCTTACTAAACCTATTTTCTTTAGTTAGGGCTGAGCGTTGACGTTGGTCCCCAGGGATCAGAAGCGATAAAGCCCAATTAGGTCTCTGTGTTGATGGAAGCTTCTGCCCTCGCGATATTACTGGTCCGAACACAACCTGCTGCGATGAAACACAAGGCTGGCGAGCCGAGTTCCGCAGTACAACGACTACGGCCACCTCTGTCAGCCATATAGAAGCAGTCGTCGCTGAAACCCCGTCAGTCGTGTTAGCCGTTCCTTCTACATCGGCATCAACATCTACCCCGGCTACGGCTGGTCCAAATACCGGGAACTCGGCTCCATCAGCAGTACCTCCCAGCAAAGAACCAACTCCTCGCAGGCGTCTTCTCACTAGCGGGATGATCGGTCTGGGGGTCGGTATCGCTGTGGCGACCTTAGTAGGACTCCTCTGTGGATCAATCCTCCTGCGTCGTTGGAGGAATCGCAGAGACTACTCACAAGCGTCTGAGGGTAAAGGGCCAGACGCAGCGGAATTGCCACAGAGAGACCGCCGCGACAACGCACCGCTCGATAGATCGGGGGTTCCGAGCGAGGAACCTAGGGTCCATGTGGTGTTGTCTACAACTTACACCTCGTAGGTAGGGTTAAATTGAGTTAAACAGGCCGAATAATCCCAACCAAAACTAGGTACTGCTGGATTCTAGGACGTTTAGATAGTCAGCAGATGGAATGGAGCCGGGTGTCTGAGACCTAGATGCATTTACGCATCGGGTAACCGATACGGGTTTACTGCGCCCTGTTGAAATAGAAGATAGGATTTTTCGTATTAGCTATTGTATATGAGAGAGAGTGACGCAGGAGGCGTGAGAAAACTTTTTCGCCCGCTAGCCTTTTGCGCTAGCCAAATAGGAGCCACGCCGATAGGCTGTCCTCCATTTGCCACAACAGAAGAAGTCTCGGATAGCTTCGCGCTGCCGGCGATACATGATATTCCAACACGTCCCATTGGCTATAGATAGTATAAATTATGTGTGGGGTAATTGGTACGTACGGTGTGCACTTTCAGTTGGAGATAAAATAAAGTGTTTATGGGATATACTCTCAAAAATATATTAGTTTCTTGTATTGCAGAAGAAAAGCATCATACAATGAGCGAGTGGGCCTCATCTGCCACAGTTTCAACAGACGCACTATGACCAACAATACCATTATCTGAACTAGTAAACCTTACTTTGCAATTTAAAATAGAGCTCAAATTCCTTATTAGCTACAAGAATGAGTCAAGAATATTAAGTAGAGTGGCAGATTATATCCTATAATATGATAGATATGTAGATGTTGGAATTGGGGTGCTGCCTTTATCTAGGCAGTATGTTACTATTATCTTCAAAGCTAGTAATAACAAAGAATTGATATTAATTTATCATAAGTTATATATAGCAAACTTTATAAATGGCACCTTTGCTATCAGCTAAAAATTGTTTTATTTATTTATTACATCCTCCTTGCTGTCATTGCTTTCTCCTCAACAATGTCATCTATAAAGAACAAAATAATATAGGAAGTTATCCTAACTGTGTTCAAGAATCTGAGGAGACAATATTTGTTTGACAATAGACTTGAGAATATGAGCTTGGTGCTGGGCGCATTTTTATAGCCTTGTATTGCCAAGGTATTGTATGTTCGCCCAACAGCATATCTTGTATTCCGCACGCCATCTGTGGATCGCACGGATAGCGATCGGTGTTCGACACAAGTGAACGCGATGACTGCGCCCCTCCACAGCACTCATTAGGGGCGACATTGCCACGGCCTCTTGGGATGGAGTACGGAGTAGAGAGACTTGCGAGCAGTGGTCTATATGGGATATAGAATGGGTAGGATCACGATACTAGGTAAGAGCGCGATGGTATAAACGATTCAATTGTAGGTATAACGACTGACTTCTACTTCGTGGTACATAATTAGCTAGGTTTATTTATTCATTCTGAGGTATCCATGAGTCACTGTAAGTCACCGTGACTCTTCTAGGCACTGACAACTCCTCTAGACACCGGCAACTCCTCCAGTCACCGGCGCCACAGTATACCGACAACAGAGAGCATACTCCACTATGTTAGTAGTAACCTGGCGCAATTGCGTTCGTTTCTTTTATGAGGGGAGGTAAAAATTGGGCAGATAATTTAGCACAGCAAGCATTATGGCTTTCTCCTTTACGCAGGATATCTCTATAACTTAGAACAATACTAGCAGTTTTACTTGGGTATGATCTCACCGTCCTTTCGTTGAGTAGTATCCCTTCTAGCTGTGGCCATCATACTATCTATAGTTCGGGTGATTCCCGCGAGGACGCATACCTGCGAGAACAGAATCTATTGCTCAGTACTTGCACAAGATAGAAGCGGTGAAGCGCCTGAGGCTCACCGGGTAACTACGTGGTGATGCTCCGCCAAAAAAAAAAAAGGCTTTCGCTTGGGTTTTACCAGTTAAGTCGATGAAGGGCTCTTCACGAGCTAATCTCCCCGTTGAGAGTCTGGTTCGCTTCCCAAACGGCATACAACATATACATTGGCGGCCAGGGCGCTTTTGAAAGTTAAGGATACCCGAGGGGCCTTTACTCCCTTAGCAAGATCGCTCCCACTGTTACTGGGCTGCGGCTGCCAGCTAGGGCTAACCCCGCGATAGCGTGCTTGGCGTACGCGAGGTCAGAAAACTCTACCGTCGCGATGCCAAACTCAATATCATCCACAATTAATCTATCCGTTCTACTCGATATTGCAACTGTTGGCGCAGCAATTCTCGATCGGTCGGGCGGAGGCAACAAAGGTGGTAATCGCGGTATAGGCACAGTAGGTAAGCAAGACTATTTATCGGGCAAAGACATCTCCTTATTGATCTATGTGTAGATTATATGCGTCCTCTTAGGCTACTTATATAGTAGCCAGAGGCGATGCCGGCTGAGTTCCGTCACCGAACACATGCTGCATCACATGGCTAACCTATGATCCATTCAAGCAGATCTCTCGTCACATCTTTACTAGCGAGCGCGATAGTCTCCGTGGCTCAGGTTAGCTCTCGCCCGTGCACTATAGTGCACTGACGGTGGCTAGGCATACTCAACAGCAGTTCCTTAATATCTAATTACTCTTAGCCTACTTCCCCTAGCTAGCCAGAAGGTTGGCGTTTCACCTTCATATCGCCTCCGTCAGTTTTGAGGCGAACCCACCCCTCCCCCCTTGCCCACACCTCAAACCATTCTTACCCCACACAACCCAGCTCCTTGCCCTTCCTATTTCTGACCTATCTCTACAGGCAAACACATGCATGAAATGCCCGCAGCAACCGCTCGAGTCGCGCAGTGTGGAGTGACCACCGACAGGGAGACGGCCAGAGGGGTGTGGGAAAAGACTAGATAGACTAGTTAGTCATGGAGTTCGAGATCGAGAGGGGGTGTGGGGACATCTGAGATAAAGAGAGCCTGCCTACTTAGCTTAGGGTGTTGTAAAGGCGGGCCTGAGGTTGCCATCTATCGAACACATATCACCAATGCACCGGACAACCTCATTCCCCGGCGGGCTCCCACCAGACCAGAGACACACCACACAAATGAGGATCGCACAAGTACAGCAGAGACCGAAATGCCCAATGTCGTGTGTCGCAATACTGTGCAGAATCGATAGATTAAATTTAATTGTAGATTACATCGAGTGTTGCTTGGCGATGGCAGAGTTTTCTACCCTAATGCAAGCCAAGCTGCGATCGCGGGGTTAACCCTAGCTTTCGGGCACAGCCCCACACCCCCCGATAAAAACAGTCAGAAATACGCCCCACCATTATCCCACTGAGACGCAATCAGTGAAGTATATTGTGTATGAATCATGCCTAACTATCGTGTATTTAACGCAGGCTTCACCCACGATCTTGTCGCTCACAACGGGTTATGAGTCTAGCGTGGAGGCAGACTCCCCAAAGAGCGCCTCTTGCTACGAGCTACTGCCCCACTGAATGGGATAGACTCCCTACCAGCGACCGGTTGCACAGACTTACTTCAACTCCTCCAGCGGACGGCACGGCAATGCACCCGGACGCAGACCCGCCCCTCGTCACGCTATAAAACAAGAACTATTACCGTGACTCACTAGGTAACGAACAACACCATACAGAGGCACGGAAAAGAACCACACACCAACAATTGACAATTCTGGTGCGAGCAACTGCAGGCTGCGTGAGCGCCGCTGCAAGACGGAGCCCGGCGAGACAATCGAGATACAGGACGTGATTTGGCGAGATAAACAAGGCTGCAAAGGTGAACGCGACGATTCAGGATGGAGAAGAATAGAGGTAGGGGGCGGTATAGGAAAAGGGGAAAAGCACCACAGCCGGGCGGTTACCAGAGACAACCAGTGCGAGTACCGCTCCGGCACAAGGCTCACGGCGAGTGTTGTAGCGATACGGAACACCTGTAGTACAGCGAGTGCCAGACTACGGAGTAGTTACAGACTCTAGACAGCGTGGGTAGGCCATTGGCCTTGGTGACCCCACGACAAATTATATACCGACCCATCACCAACGGGGTCCACCCGGGCGGCCCAGAGCTTGACCACTGTTTTTCGATAATCACAACCAACATGTTTGTTTCGCCAGATAAAACGCAGCACTGCCCCCCCGCTCCCATCCGCCTCACTTTTTTGGCTGCGGATCCTGCTGCCTCAGGGGGCACCGGGGGGGGAAGAACAACAAAAACGGGGCGCAAGCCGCTCCGATCCGCAATGCCGCTAATGGGTGTTGTTTGAGAGGGTCCCTGCGATCCCCACCAACCCAGTTGGCGATCGAACTCTCGTCTCCAAGTGCACGGCGCCTGCCAGATAACGCTCGTTCTGCAACCCAAAAACTGTTACTTCCTTTCCCGCTCCCGTCCAACCGCAGAGAACTTCGTCCAGGACCTCAGCCCATTCCTTGACCCCAAGATCTCACTTCACAGAACCGGTGAAGGCCATTCTGTAGCGATAGTCGCAAGGTACGAGATCCACACGCACACGTATGCACATGCAACTAGCAGGACAAAACCTCGGACACACAGAGCGAAGATACCTCAGCCTGGTCCCACATCGCGCGCGCACAGCAAACGGGAAATTACACTCTGCATTAGCTGCCTGTTAGGCGTCGGCGTGACGAATACGCATTGGAATAAAATACACCGAAACCGGCGAATATAAAAGTTCCAAGCAAAAAATAGATAGACCGGGCCTGGCCTCCTGTCACGTAATCGCCGCTGTCCTCGTAGTTAACTAGGCGGGGAGAATTAAAATTGTGTCATTACCCCACCTAGAGCCTCCAACCACATTCCTCCAAGGTCGGCTTCACGTTTGGTATCTAATTCCGAACTCCCTCCCTCACCCCGTTACTGGTGGTTCTATACAAACGTCCTCTCTGGAGATACCGATTTGCTGGTAACCTAAAGGCAACGAGACCCTCCCAGGTCGCACCACAGTGTAACACCTCATCACCACCCTTCTTCGCCTATTCCTCAATGCGGGACCGGGCACGACTCCCACACAACCGCTTCGTGCTTCGTACCCTCAGCCCTCTCCCCCATCGGGTTGGACAAGATACCGTGGGTTAGACTCCAGGGCGGCTTTCTAACGATATCTCAGGCTCGCCAGAGCACTTGCACGTCAGTTGGGTCCTGCCTTCATTGTGATGTTGCCGGCCAACAACTTAGTTCGGCGGGCTTTCACACCACAGCGCTAGTGCTCGGATCCACCGCTGGTTCCAATCATCTACTACTCCACGCTCAGCGAGACACCCACCTTTAAGGCTTGAGTGATGGGGGATCGCACTGGATCCCCATCGCACGGAGGAATCGCCAGGCTCCCGGTTGACTCGCTGAAGATGTACGGCGAAATGCGGTCGCACGCACACCGCTATGGGGAGCTAGAGTACACGCGTAGGGAGTCCATAAGAGGTCAGGAAACCACAAGTGATCCTATCTCCCAAAGGGGTTAGTTCCTCCGGTGTCTTACTACATATGTGTGTGATAACGCAGTCCTCCAACCCTCGTTTCATTCTCCAGTAAACCAGCTAACCTCCCTATCACCAATCTATCTCATCCAGTACCAGATCCGATACCCCGATGGACCTCTATATCCCCCGTCGCACTCATTTCCGGATGTGCAATGAAATCATGATTTCTGCTTCCACGTCCATTCCTACGGCGGGAGAGGAGGATGTGCCACACAACTTCTAGATTCCTTCTCTTCCTTCTCCCGACCTGACACCAGCGCTGCGAATATATCTTAACTACACTGCTCTCCAGTCTCGAAGCCACACCCCCTCGTTATCGCTAATACCTTCCGCGGCGCACAACCGCCCCATCGAAGCCTCTCGTAATCAGGTACCGGAAGCAGTCAAAGTCTTCCCAAGACGTCCGAAATTTCCACGATTGTCTCCCTGGGTCCCCTCGCCTCCGGTTGACGCCGTCGACTCCAAGCCACACCGCCGAGACCAAGGTACCAAGGGCGCTCCTTCACTCCCACCTTCCCACAAAAGCGTCATTGAGGTCGCTCCCCACCTGCAGATCCATCGCTTAACAAGAAGCGGCATCAGGGTCGCTATTCCAACTCCACCATCCAAAGGAGGAAGCAGTGGCAGTGCTCGTGGGTTGGTTGCAGACTCACTTTCAACAAGCCGGAGTCCAAATTAAGCGGCCCATCTTGCCACCTCCCCCGCAAAAGCAACTATTTCCACCGGCAAGTTCAAGGAAATCTACCAATTCGTGCCGGGAGTGGCTACGACTGACAAGCGGTTCCTATTTCGATAGTATCAGGGATTAACGCCGCTCGGGCTGCCCAAGGCATCCGGTATGCGTCCATACCACCCTCCTCCGGTCACTGGTACAGCTGCGCTACTCAAGCGTGAGGAATGGGAAGCACCATACTCCGATGGAAGTGAGACATCCGCTCTTGGGCCTGGTGCGTGGGAGCTCGGCGGCACCCAAACCCCTAGTGAGCTATCTGTTAGCCCCCAGCCAACCCCAAACCAAGTCGCCAACCCCTCCCACACCCGCCCCACTCCCACCAACGACCCAAGGCTCCTCATGAATTCTCAGTATCCCACAGAAGTCTCGCCGATCTCAGGCTCCTCCCTGCGCACCAGCTACTTTCCCATTTCAGACTGTGTATATGCCGACCAGGGTAACGATGATCCAAGCACGCGAACACCAAGGTCTAACGCCTCCAATAACGTATGGCAAAACACCACAGGCTTTTATCACTACCCAGCTCAGGATTGTTTCAACCCCGTTGGTGTAGGGATTGAGCACCCGTTCAGCGCCTTCGTCCCTGGATTTGAGAGTATGCCCGTAGCCCCTAGGCCACCAACCATCACAGGTTCTTTCCCCAACCGCCCAACTGAGCCGATTCAAAGGCTACTGTTTAGAATTACCGAGCACTTGGCCCTCTCCTCACCAGTTGAATCAAGGTTGATGCGGAGTGGCATCTATGCCCACTCAACATCAATAGCTCTCCGCGCTCTACGCGCTGAGATCACTGGCCTTCCACCGAAAGACCCGAGGGGTGTCGAAACCTTCTGTCTACGACGACTCGCATCCGCCAGCGCCGCTATCCTAAAAAATTTTTCATCAGCAGAAAGCACGGAGTATTCCCCCGCAGATACAATCAAGCGCCTTCTCATTCGTAAGTAAGCCTCAAGAAAATAAAACCTAGATGCTAGGCGACTGATTCATTACCCACAGTTATGGGTCATATGAACACCATCTGCCATACGTCGGAGCGAAATCCCAATCACCTGTTATCCAACATAATATCCGCTGGGCAGGTCGAATTCATAGCTAGGCTGCTGATAAACAACCCCGAGGTAGGGTCGAACGAACTTCCAGCACACTTTGCACGTAGCTTGAAGGAGGGAACACACTGTGGCCTAGATGATGTTGCGGTCCAACTTCTCAACTTCGGAGTAAGAGTCCCTCTTTCCCAATAATACAGCAATCCTCGATACTAATAAATACAACAGAGTTCTAGGCTCCCTCCGAATCACTTTGCAGCTTTCGCGAAGGCCGTCGTCTCAGCAAGCTATACCAAGCTAATGTCCGTTCGACAACTCGAATACCCTGAGAGCCACTTCGTTAGCATCATTAATAATATTCTCCAGGCCCTCAAAGGAATAGATGTGAGGGGGCAGGCGACGGTAGCGATGACATCCCGAAACGTCGACGAGGCCGCTCTCCCCGGTCGAACTGCGGACGTTAGACCGGGTGCGGGCGAGAAACCTACTGGCAAAAGCCCCCCCGACCCGACATATTTCAGCAGCTCCAGCGCTTCCCCCGAACTACCAAGTCAGACTAAGCCCACCCCTAATCCTTCCCAAGCTCCCGAAGCCCCGGACAGTCTGAAGTGCCCGCGCTGCGATTACATTCCCGGCCCCGGCGAGCTCGGTCATAGGAGGTCAAACCTCGCCCGACACAAAAAAGGGCACCTCAGGATAATGTATCAATGCCCACGGTGCCCGCGAGTGTACAGTCGAACAGACAATCTCCGCAAGCACTGGAAGGACAAACACGGCGAAAATACACTGGAGCTAGACGCGGGGAAAAGTCGAAGAGCAAGATCCTAACCGAGAGGGAAGAAGACGAAGTGGGCAGGCACCACTACTCGGCAGTAGACCTGGTTCTCGACAACGCTGACCAGCTATATTTCCTCTAGCCTTTGTTACGCCCACACTCACCTTGTATTACTTTCCTTTCAAAAATGCATTCGTCGTTGGCTAGCCCCCACCGCTAGTTAGTCAGCCCCCCATGTCAATTCTGTTATTATATTCTTTTCTTTTCCTTCCAAATCGAGGACTCGCAACGGCGACAATAGGGGATACCTGACTGCAATGAGTAAAGGGAGGAAATCTGTGCCTACCTAGGTGACACTTTGTATCGCAAGGTATCTAGCGGTGTTCTGAGAACCTACCCGATCCGATGAGTTGATCCAAGTTTGCGGATCTGCCCTGGCGAAACAATAAAGAAAGAGCCTATCATCCACACAAACCTCGCTCCCTCTAAGAGATTGTCTAATTCCAAAGACAGTATAATAGCTGAAATGAATTCTTTCCCGACACAAATATACCAGATGGCCTCCGAAACTAGGGACGTTTTGGACGCCAGGGCCAGACCTCGGTAAATCCAAGACCCTACCCAGAAGGTGGAGAGCAACAACGAAGGACAATGGGTATTCGTCCGGTAGGGTTTGTTCTGGCCTCCCACGGTCCGAGTGACAGGTTTAAAGGCCGGAGCGAAAAGAACAAGGAAAGATGGAAAGACGGAGGGGAGATCTTTTGTGCCTTTTTGTGTTTCCAGCTGATGAGTGGGGGGGGAGGTTGGCCAGTTTCGGTAGAGTTTCCCCGGCCCTATGGGATCGATTCGCTTAACTACACAGGTACGAGGGACTTTGCATTCTCTGGGCGGAGACCCAGCGACGACATGGCGACGGCACAGCGGCGTAGGGGACGAGGGGTCCACCGAAGAAGAGGGGCTTATATAGCCAGCGGGAAGCTGCAAAGCAAGGCCAGACTGCTGCAGTGACTGTCGTGGTCATGGTAGGACTCCAGAACTTTGATGTGACATGCACGTAGCACTCAACCATTGATAGCCCGATCTATCTATACAAGGCAAAAAAAAGGGCGGGCGCCAGCTAAACGGGGAGCACGCAGCAGGAGACATTCAGAAGGAGTCCAGCAAAATAGGCAGTGGAATGAGGTTGTGCATGGGCGGTCGACACGGGTGATCTGCAGCCAGGCCATAATCCACAAGCCCCTACGCCGTCCTGATTGGCGATGAAATGAGCGAGCAGAGGTGAGAGGGCGCTCCGATTCCCAGGCTGCCGGGACTCAAGTCCGGGGTTTGGCACCCAACGCCCTTCCGCACAGCACCTAAGCGAGGATCTTTCCTGACGAGTACCACGGTCGTGCGTGTCGGGCGCCTTTGAAACACAGGACCAACGAGCCAACTGGACGGATCCCCCACCACCACCACCACCACACCCATACGCGGCCCAACATCTCATAACATCGCACACCAATGGCGATCGATCCCCAACCCCGTCGGCCTCATCCTTCCCTGCATGTACAACACACCCTCACTTCTGCTTCTGCTACTTCTTCTTCTCCCCCTTCAATCACTACCACACTCCATCGCACGCCCTGAAATCCATGCATCTTATCGCGCGCATATCTTTGTCAGCTGCAGAGCATTTGCTCTATATCCTGCAGCGCGAGGGCGGGGGGGAGGGGGGGGAGGATGGCCTTGCGATATTATCCCTGGTTGTTGAGGCGAGCACTTTTGGAGGAAAGCTTGAGCTTATCTTCCCAATGCCACGCGGCCATTGACAGGACGCTTGGGATTGTCTCCACCCCCATTACGGTTAAAGAGGAGCTCAGCTTGAATTGAGGTGCGCGCGGGGGGAATCATCCTGCTCCTCTACTTCACCTCCCAGGCACATCAGACACAACTTCCTCTTCCTCCGCGAAAAAAAAAAAAAAAAAAAAGGCCTGGGAGGAAGAATAAAATAAAATAAAATAAAAATAAAATAGGATTCATACAAATAAATACATCAAGACTAAGAAAAAAGAAACTCTCCTTCTATAACGTTTTATTATTTATTCCCTTTTTTATATACATCCCCTTTTATTTTCAGACACTACTTAATAAGTTAAATCAAGAAGAAATTAAAAAAAAAAAAATAAAAAAAAAAAAAAGATCAAAGCCCTTATAAGTCCCATCATGCGTTTGACAACATATGATGATGATAGTAACAAGCTAGAGCTAGTTTTGTTCGGTGGGCGAATGGCTGGCTTGGCTGACTGATGCGCGGAGCAGCCCTTGTGATGCGTTGTTTGCAAGTGGGGTTGGTTTGGTACGTATGTATATATGTATGTATGTATGTACATGTACCTCGCACAGCTAATCAGCGACCGGCGAGGCGTAGATTTGGTTTTTTTTCTCTCTCTCGAGACATCCTTGGCGGTGTTCTGGGGATGCGGGGGGGGGGACAAAAGTACATAATAACTCCAAGCGCGCAAAAGCATTAGCATGGTTTGTACAGTCGGGTACAGGAAGTCATCGACCACCCTGCTAAAATGAAGTTTTTGCTTTAGAACTCCACAACCAACGA
>JAJDFF020000414.1:0-27068 GCA_021527025.2 Geoglossum cookeanum | reverse complement strand
GTGATAACACATTGCCTCTACGAACGCATTACTACTGCACTACGCCGGAGCTACTCCATCGTCACTATAAGCTGTCATACTGCTATATCTCCCTAAGACCCGCGCTACGGTTCTTACATATTGAATCTGGCTTTCGAAAAACTGGTTTGGTTCCATTTAATCCAGCGATTATTCTTCGACAATTGCCAATTATGCCTCCAACATCTATAAAACCAGCAGCCCCAGCACAGCTTCAGACTCCTCGAAATGTCCAGGATTTCAAAAAAATGCAACAAATACTTGAAGATAGCGATATTACATCAAGTTGCATCACTCAAAAGGTTTTGAAAGTAGCAACAACTCTTCAAGCTGAGAACCTCATTTTGCATGAAAAAAATAAGGACCTATGAGCCCACAATAGCAGAAAGCAGGCCAAGGCATCCAGAACGAGAAAGCGGATCCCTATTGAAGGCTTAGTGACTGTTGGAGATGCTTTGGTACTAGAGGAAAGGTTGAGGAGAAAGGGACTGGCCAGGAAAGCAAAGCGACAATAACAATGAAGTTGGTCATCATCTGAGTATGAAAACGATGAAGAGGACCTAGAGGGTGAGGTGGATAGCGATATGAACTTCTGTATCATTGTAGTTGCGCCATAACTCATATATATAAAAAACTAACAAGAGGCCGGGTGCTGCCAAGAGGCCGGTCACTACTTCTAGCTAGATTCTAGATGTTAGCAAGTCAATCAAGTAGTATCCTCGCAGCTCCCAACTTGACCCCTCAACATTGTTTATTGTGACTACGTTCTAACTATTTTCTGTATTGCCCCGTGCGATCGTCTAACTAAGCTATATAGCTGCGCTAACAAATAGCTCCCATCCTCTTGCCTCCTTTTCCTAGATCTCTTCCCAGTCTCTAGCGATTGCTCTTTGCAGCATGTTGTGAGTTGATTGATTTATTTATGGGTGTCGGTATGTCCACTCCGACATTTGGGGTGGCCACTCCGTTTGATGTGGCCACTCTGTTTTGTACAGCCACTCTGTCACCCACCCAATCCAAGCCGCAGACATTACCCTTCTTCTGCCCTTGCTCGCAATGCATAGGATCTTGTCGCTCTCGTCCTTCCAGCTAAATCTGGTTCCATTGTCCACAACGGATCAGCTTCTCCTTGAGATTCAAGCAATTGCTTAGTCTCTTGTTCTGCCAATGCATCCTCTGATGAATCATGATCTTTGTCTGACTCCTCTAGCTTCCTTTGCTGTCTAGTTCAAGTCTGTTTTCGTGCTTTCCTTCGAGTTCTTGCTGAGTTCTTTGCTGCTGATGGCTCTTGCTCAAAGCGTGAAATGTAACGGGACCACGAGAGCTCAGACCGCGGAGCGAGCCTTGCTCGCACCGCCAAGGTTCGCGGCTCGCGAACCCCTTAAAAAGACCGACGAGGATGCTTCTTGCAACCTCATTAGTCAACACATCTATTGAATATAGACCATTGTTAGAATAGACCGACTCTATATACTACGAACCTCGAACACATACACGAACAACTAGCTCATAGCCTCGCCGAGACGACCGCCTAACTGTAACCCCATACGAGCATCTGCGACCACTCAACTAGACCCTAACAAGAGCATTGCTACAGAGTGGTACTGGTAATGTCCAAGGAGTAGTTAATCCAAACTGGTGATAAAGCACATTGGTGGGTTAAGAAGCTGTTTGTAAAAGAGGAGGAACATATCCATTTCCAAGTGCAAAGCTATTGAAAGATGCAGATAGGGAACCCGCAGTATATGATTGATAGGGTGGTAGTACTACTCTGGTAGTATTATGAAAGAAATGCTCTATTTCTATCCCTTCATATCAGCTGAGCTCATATATAACATAGGATCCTTGTCTCCGTTGTATACAAAACAGGTTCTTTAGATCTATTAGAGCGACTAAGGATAGGATAACATTCTATGGTTGTAGTGGCATGGATGACCTACACATAAACTCCAGCTCGCTATCCTGAAATAGACACAATATAATCTATAATATAAGCAATGCTATAGACACAACATTGCCACGGATATGGTGTTGCCATGATAATGGCGACGCCACGAACACAGGCATTGGAATCAGCATCACATAAATATAACATAGGAATAGTATAGGCTTTAGGATTGAGATTACGAAGGTTGGCGACAGAAGAAAAAAGGTGGAAGCAAGAGGCGCATTACTTAGGACTCAAACCCAAGATATGCTGACATAGTAAGGCTGTTCCGAAAGCCGTTGCTGACCTATGTGGTTGGTAGTATATTCTCATGCAAAAACATCATAACTATAATGCACATCTAGAATATGTTCTCTAATGATAATAAAGAGAGATATTATCACATCAATAACAGGACCAGAGCCTGATCTATCATGTCTGTAACCTAGCCACCTTCGGGCTGCCATGGCTACCAATTGCATTTTGATACCTTTAGACTATGTTGAATCTGATAGTATGTCAGTATACCAAGGGAGTCAATTTGAATGCACCGGCCGACTGCACGTTGAACTCACTAAACAATTGATTAGTAACTTTCCTGGCTTGGCGCCTGGACCCAGAGTAGTACTGTAGAGGGTATTGGTGCCGGCGAGTAGTATGTTCAATGCTTCTCGTTCGTGTAGCCTACTCTACGGAAAAACGAGCGGCGGTGAGGTAGGTAAGCTACCCGCGCCAAGAATTCTAACTAATCGTCCTGGCTCAGAATCTGCCTGCCGCGTGGTCCCTGGGGCGCGTTGTTTTCAACCACTTGTTAAAGACGATCATAAGTCAACAACGAAGCAACACCGGCCAAGAATATGCACGTACCCGGGGCATTTCCCACAAAACCTGCGGTCTAACCAGTAAAATGCATTCGCGTATCTACAGGGCCAGAGAGATAGGTCAAGAAATTTGACACTCTGTATGACTAGCGCAAAGACTGATACAATTTTTACAAAAAAATATTGTTGACAACCCCTTTTCTGGGAATTTCGAATAGTCAGAGTAAATCGGCATTGAATAAGGCCTCCGAGAAAGCTATACAAGGTGGAGGTCGGGATGGGCCGGGCTTGGAGGGGCAGGCCGTGATGTTGGCGGCAGGGGTGATTAGACCTCTCAGAATGGGATACGCTTGCATACTTTATGTTGTACAGAATGCTCTATAAGTGGGACTTACTCCATAATTCGGAATAGGAGATGCTGTGATACCAGCAGAAATTTTTGGAGTCGATTTATTCGATTCCTCCAACTGCGTGTTGTCTAACTAATACCCACCCGACGCAACCCACCCGGAGCAGACTCTTCATAGGGAGTGGGCTCTCAACGGTGGAGTAGAACCTCGCATATCCGACCTGACGGGAGTATGCCATATTGGACAACGGTTGACCCTTTCTAATTTCACTCCAGTTTTTTTAATCACAAGCCCGTAGAGATGAGGCTTTCGCCCATACCTTAGTACTCTTTAATTTTGAGCCCTTTCTCCAGGAAATCAACTATTGCAAGAGCACAGATGGCTGCTTCAATGCGGTCCTGGCTGTTTGACAAAACGTAATCGCGAGACTGGTGTACGTAAAGGAAAGTGTTGGAGTATGCCTTGCCGCGACCATAATACTATGGCCTTGCCATAGTATTGGAGTGTGCCGGCTGGTCCCGCGGTAAATGGCGTTGGTATACGAGGTGGAAATTAGGGCTTAGGGCAACACGAGCATTAAGGTTCGTGATATGAACCTCATTGCCCTGCGCCTCCCCCTGAGCAGTGCTGGCCTCCAGAGGGAGCAGCGCCGGCCTCCTGAGGAGGCCGTCTATATGTAGAGGCAGTGCCTCATAGTTAGAAGATACGTTCTTAAGTCAATTGAATTGTTATTGCTGCCGCAAGAATTAGTTATAACTACTATTTACATCGTCTCCTCCCGATCGCCCGACCGACCCGAACAGAGCTGCGCCAACAGAAAAGCTCCAGCGGTAGGGACTGGCTGGAAGCTTCGGTCTTAGTCTTGCCGGAAACCCCAGTTTTAGTCTCGGAAGCCTCGGTCTTGGGCTTGCCAGAAGCTCTTGTCTGAGTCTTGCTAGAATCCCCAGTCTTAGACTCGCCAAGACCCGCAATATAATCGACATATTCCGGGGAGAGCGTTGTGATCACGAACCGAATGTTGTCCTGATGGGCGGCTATCAGAAAAGCCCCGCCCGGCTCGTAAACTGGTTAGTTAACACATCTTGTTTGATGGGTAGGGCAAGTGCATGTTCGCTGGAATTCAGAGCCTAACCATCCTCCCCTCTGATATACCATTCCTACTAATTCACCAATATGCTGTGCTAACACTCGAGTAGATACTGTTGAGCAATGCCTTACCGTCGTCATAAGTGTTATGGCATGGCCATAGCACATAGCTCAAGCATAAAGGAGAAGCAGTTTGGATCATGATGGACAATGGCATAGAATGCGCAGGGCGCATACTAGCACCTCAGGGCGCAGAATGCTTGGAGAAGCATTCAGGCGCATATAGGGGGTCGCCCAATTGAGGTGACCCCTTACACATGCTTATAGCATGTGCGAGGCATGTGCGCCTAGGCAGGCCTATTCGATATAGGCCTCGGACATTGGCGCGGGCTTCGGGTTGTCTATATAGTAGGCACGGAGGGTAGCTAGAATTAAGTAGTCAAGTCAATCGAAGTTTTCTGCTTGCGGTCTGGTACCCTAACTTGTTTATATCGTGACTGTTCTTTATATCGCCTCCATCCAACCCAAGCGACCAACCAAAACATAGCTGCGCCAACAGATACCCCAACTCTACCGCCTTCCCACGCAATGAAAGTAGCCTTGGCCTCAACACTGCAAGACACATCCTTAGATACCATTTCCCACTCTCCATTATCCCATCCCCGCTGCACAAGGGATCCATCATTTATACTGATGTACTCCCAAGATCCAATTGACGTAGCGAATCTTGCTGGAACGCTGGTAAATTCTAGGCAAGTGGAATGATGTTCGGAACGGGAAAGTGAGAGAACGCTGGAAAGAAATTCAAGTGCAACATTCGAAGTCGCAATTTCCGGCTTTGCCCGTGCCCCCTGAATGCGAAGTGAGGCCTCCACCGATTCAGAAGGTTCATATGAGGAACACATTGCTTCGGATAAGCTGGTATCGGAGGATTCATAGTCGTCCCAAGATATAAAGTCACCCGTATCTGGTTGTTTTGATGAACGTGTCGGACGAGCATCTCGTTCCAATACATCAGCCGCCTTAATCTCCCGTACGGTGGCTACGGCCTGATAAAATGCTCCCGATCGATTAGATTCCTGACGCAACTGAGCATGGGTTTTTTTGCTCAGGTCGTGTGACTTAAACAATTCCAATTCTCCCACCAAGTCAGGGGACTTTTTCAACAAGGTCCTCGCCCGTGTCATGTAGGGCTTTAAAATAAGCAGTTCTTGTGTCGAGGAATCCAACAGAACCCGGAGTATCTGAAGGTGAAGCCCGCCCCATCTGCTGCCACTCAAGGATAGGCAACGATAGGAGTCTGCGGAAAGAGGTTTAGTAAACCTATTCGCGAAGCCGGAAGGGGTAGATGGATATGGCATATTTGTAGGTGGGTAGGTAGAGAGTTATGATCGTATTTCACTGAGACCACCGGGTGGAAGGTTTGCTAAGTAGCTGGTGGCCGGGGCAGGCCTATATTCTTGTGGAGCGGTCGACCGAGTAGGTAGATGTAATTGAATCGAGGCTAGTTAATAGAATGTGTATGTGCCGATAGAAACACGGTCACACGATAAGTTATGTTCGGCATAAGATAATGCTCAAGCGTGTTAACACGCTTCCAACAGTTCTAGGTGCTGCAGCTAGGCGCCTTTGCCTGTTGCACAACTGTGCCAAGTGGCAGACCATTCTGTTGAGCTGTCGAGCTGGACCACTCGCCCATGTCATTCATAAAGTAAGTGTTGGCGCAGCTATCGTTGGGTTGGTCGGGCGATCTGGTGGAGGCAATGTAAGTAATATTCACGGTAGTCACAATGTAAACAATAGGGCTTATACTTATCGGCGCGAGCAACTTCTTGATTGACTTGCTAACAACTGATTTTAGCTACCCTCCGCGCTGCTTATATGCCAGCCGGAGGTCCATTGGCCTGAGACCAATTTACCCTTGCGCCCTAGGGCCTAAGGGCAGATATCCCATTCCGATATGCCCCAGGGCACTCCTGCCCTTACGCCCTACCCTATTTCCGAACCGTGTGCCATGGTGTGCTGACGGCCACTAGACATACTTCAGCAGTAAGTATTGATTGGTTATGTGAGGTGAGGCTCATGATACATGTAGGTAAACAAATTACTCCTCACACGTGATTGTTTACTATAGATGTGTAGCTCAACCTCCGCACTGGACTTACCCTGACTCATAACACGTCACAGGATATTACAGCCGCAAACTTCACAAAATCTAACTGCGAGAAGTTCTTCTAACGGCGACAAGTACTATGACTATCACCGGCCTCCCCTCGGAACTCCAGAGTCACCCTTCTTTATGGCAGTTATCGCAGTTGAAGCAGTTAAGAGTCTCTGTGAAAGATAAAGAGTTATCGTGCCGCGCAACAAAGTGTACCGTTAACATTCAAGAAGTTCTCCGGCATTATATCAATTCAGATGCAGTAGACAAGTTCTTGGGGACATCAATCCAGAAACTGCTGAAACCACATGGATTTCAAATTCAGACAGGGTAGGCCATGCTCTGAAATTACTAGTTTTTTGCACCCTTGCTGACTCTATACGCCTGTCAAGCCCTGCCTTAGCTTTAAGGGTTAATGGCAAGGTTGTCTTCAAGCCTAAGTGTGCTTTTCTTGTTCGTGATAACAACACGAATTCCCCACTGCTGGCCTACACGAAATATGCTGAAAAATATGACTTGCGTCATGAGACAATGCGTCAATACAAGCCTTGTCGCCCTAGTTTCGTCGCTTCCAACCTTTACAAATTCACAAAAACTCTCTTGAAAGAGAGTATGGATCCCTGTGACGTGTGCGTACTCCTTGGGATGGCTCAAGCATTGGCGGAGAAAGATCATTCGTTGGATATATTTTCGGTATGAAGTAACCCTATAAGCTCATACAACGATTTGCTGATATGTTGTTGGTAAAGCCCTCCCTCTTGACTCAGGGTATTCCTGAAACTAGATCGGTTAACCTCTATACAGCAACAGTCTCTCGAAAATACCTGGACAGCCTGTCTATGGATATGGAGGCTGCCACCGGCGAGGTTAACATCTCACGGACAACTGTCCCATTTACTGACCCTCACGGATTTGAAGGATTGCTTAAATCAGTATTGAGGGTTGGAGAAGACTCTACGAGCTAGATGGAAGACAAGTTCGTGAGCGCAGCCCGATGTGCCTGGCCGTCGTGTTTGGGGGTAGGGAGATTTTGATTCATACGTTGAGAAACCTACCTACAATAAAGGTGAAATCGCCTCGATAGGAATATAGCAAGCTTTTCTTTCTTTCACAGCCCCTGTTCTACACAACACAGCCTTGGTGGGACTATTTCTACCCTTCTAACTTAGATATGTCGTGAAAAATATACAAATGAGAGCGGTTCGGTCACGTCAAGATCTGGCCATTTTGCCATTTCGAGTTAGTAAAAGATTATGCAGCAGTACTCCCTGAACCAATCTAAGCACTTGTTCGAGGTGGTCAGTTTTTTTTCAATTAGAACGATGGATAGCTATTTATGACCTATATCGCTGTACTTGTACAGCAACTTCCTGTCCGGCAAACCGCTCGAAAAACCAAATTCTGTCAAAGTCAAACGCTGCCTCCATCATACTATGTAGACACACGCCGCAGCTCAGGGGCCTATGCTTACGTACTGGCCCGTAGCGAGTATGTAGGCAGATTGCTTCGGCACTAGAACCGGCCCCCGTTGATCTCTCAGCTTAACTCTGAATCCGAAGATATGGGATACGAGGCCCAGGACAGCTGCAAGCCTCTCGCGACTCCTGAATTCCCGGTTCGCCGTCATCAGCCCCTTGCGATGGCGTTTCCCCCCGTCCGTGGCCGTGGCTTCCTCCTTTCTCCCCGCATCCGCCTCTTCACCCTCTTCACCCTCTTTTCCATCCCCATTATCGCCATCCACTTCATCTTGCCTTAGATCCGGCAATGGGCCCTCTCCCTTCCCATGGAGGCCGCATCTCTCCCTGAGGTTGGCAGCCGCACTGCTGACGAATGGCCCCCAGCTCATGGTCCTTACGCCTCTGCATCCTTCGACGCTTTGCAATCCGCTCGCATACCGCCGGCCAACCGATTCCTGCACTGTAGGGTCCCGGCTAGTAGGATGTAGCAATCGAAGATGGCGTGAACGGCTGGATAGGGGAAGATTATGCGTTTCGGCTGTTTGGAGATTCTGCAGATGCACGGGAGGAATAAATGAAAGTTTTCTTCTCGATAACCAGTGGGGCCTTGCAAGCAGTTCTGTAGGGGGGATGCGTAGAACATGACGCTCGAAACACTAATCTGATCGTTTAGGGGAACCGGGAGGGAGGGAAGGTTGTCATGGGGATGTTTGTGTTCTGTTGGTGGAACGTGTCGTGAACACTAACCCGATTGTAGACAGAATCTTTAATACTAATTTGACTTTGCTCTGTTCAATTCTATTTGATTGCTGTGGGCAACCCGGCACCCTTCTGTTATCTTACAACATTTTCCGAGCATCAAAAATACAGTAAACGCTGAGTCTGTTAAGTCACTTTGATAATGAAGCTAACCGGCTGCACAAACCAATCCATTTTACGGTAGCGCCGGTGGAGACTTGGTACTGCCAGCAACCGGATTACTATGTAGTAGTTTAGTAATGCAACTGGTTTGGCTGAAGGCGAAACAACAGCCTCCGCTCTCCAGTCATTTCTGCTATTTGCTATCCCGATTGCTACAATTTCATGCTCCTCACCAACTCGGTCTTAATCCCGGTCAACTCGCCTTTATACCCACCCCGCCCCTCCCCACCCTTATACACCTGCCTCACGCTACCCAGCTTCTTCATTTTATCTTCATACTTCTTTCTCTTCTTAACCCGTGGATTGCGGACGTCCTTCTTGCGTTTCGGCGCGAGCCCTTTGTTCTTCTCGATAGTATAACCGATAGCTCGTTTACCATCAGGGCCAATGGGCCGCTCAGCCCGAATGATAACTCCTTTTTTCGCGGCAGCGACTTGGACGTCGTGGAGGACTTTTTTAGAGGATTTTCGTTGGAGGGAGGAGTTGGCGATCAGATTGTAGTATTCTTCGTCGTTGTCCAGCCGAAGGTCCTTGGCAGCTTTGCTGTCATTGTCATCGCTATCAATGCCCAAATCGTCACCCTTGCTACTCTTTTTTCCCTTTCCTCTCTTCTCCGCTTCCGCGTTCAACCTCGCCTGCCTATCTCTCAATCGCTCTCTATAAGGCAGATCCACATCACCACCCGCCTCATTTCCAGCTTGATCGCGCCTGTTGGACTTTTGAGTGATTTGGGAGGTATAGAACCGGAGACTCTTCTTTCTCCGCGCTTTCTCTGCCGCTTCATCTACATCCAGGTAAGTGTTCTCACCGAAGTCTGAATCATCCCCAACGTCATGGGTCAGACCGATATTGACCTTCGAGGCCGATTTCCGAGGCGGCAGTCGCGTTAAGACATCAAGCTCTGCAAGGCCTTCTTCCGTCTTCCTGACCCGCTCAGCTCTCCTGGCTTCCGCTTTAGCTTGCGCTGCAATTGCTGTACGCAAAGCCCTGCTACCCCTTCCCCCCCGCTTCCTCCCCACACCGGTTTCTGACTCGCCCAGAGTGCCACCTCGATTCTCCACGAGGGGATGTTCCTCGCTTTCTCCAATTACCGCCAATTCACCCCCATTCACTGCCACCAACTCACTAGAGCTCGGCACCCTTAATTCCCTCACCCTTTCCCAAAGACCCCGACATGTCACTAAACTCTCCATCACAGGATGTTCTCTCAACTCTCCCGCTGCCATGGCGACTGGGTTTCCCTGGTTGAGACATGCCGTTGAAGTGAGGAGAGCAAAGTACATGCTAAGAGCGCCTAGGTATGCTGTTAATGCTTGGTATTTGATAGTGACTGTTGAAAATATTGTGTCGGGTGCCTCCCCGCTCTCTCGGTCACCCGGAGTAGGCTTTTTATGCTTAGCCATAGCCTCCATAGCCGTGGTAGAGAGGCCTAGATCCTGGTGTTGAGACTGTAGACCGATAAACTCCATTCCAAGAGGCTCAAATTCGGGATACCGACGGCGCAATAATCTTAATCTTTCCTCCGCTCCCATGTCTTCGGTAATCTCCAACTGAGGCAAGACCTCGATAGTAACCCCTACCTCCTCTTCTTTATCTCCACCTTCTTTCCCGCTGTATTGACCTGCACCGACCTTCCCTAAGTCCAACCAATCATTCTCGTCGATGCCAAAATCTGCCTCCGCCATCCCTTGTAGTCGCTTTTCTTGCAGGAGGCGGGCCTCAGCTTCTTCCTCAGCCGCATCCTGTTCCGTCTCAATCATGTCCGCATTATAGTAGTCGTGTTTAGACGCCCCCCAGCTCCCAAGTCTCCAATTCTCGTCGCCATGAGATTCAGCACCAGAACTAGCTGAACGGCGGGCGCGCTTAGGAGGTGGTGGTTGATCCTCGACATCGTTATCGCTATCAGCCCCGCTATCCTCACACTGAGATGAAAACGCCAGGACCTCCTCTTCCGAAAGTTCCAGAATTTCACCTATAACCGCCAAAGAGTCAGTCGCGAAGCCCAAACTCAATCCCACAGACAACACGCATCAAAAACAGAAATCCTACCTTCCTTCCCCCATCCTCTATGGCGCTCCTGGTGGGCGGTGCCTTCTAGGAAGATTTTGTCACGACTTATGTGAAACTCATCCTCCGAATCTGCTACATCTTCGAAGCTCTGGATAGGATTGATCTTCGCATCAGTATCTCTAACCTCTCGTACCACTGCCCGGCCATATGGGCGACCAGACGCTTTCTTTTTTGCCATTCGACGTCGTGATATTAGCGGATAAGTGATTTGTGCGGCAAGATAAATTCTGGCCCGCTGACTAAACAGTCAATGACATATTTGCGGAGCCTCAATTAATGAAATAACTGTGAGCTCCTCCCCATGCCCTCTAGAACCACAATCTAAGCCACGACCCAATCTTCCCTACCCGCAAACTACCAGCCAGCTATTTTCCCACATAGGCTTCTCCACCCCATTCCCATAGGGGACATTATCAGATCCTCATGGAAATTCCCAGATTCTCCTGGCAATCTGTTCTCCTCCCCATCATCATACTCGCCATCCCAGCTGCAGCAATGGGTTTCTTAGGGTTCGCACGTCGAAATCACTTCCCCGTAGACGGGCGTGTACGTCCTCCTCCTTGGTGACCTACTGCGAATCCGCACTTACTAATCCGTACGCCCATACCAGACTATCGTCATCACAGGTGGCTCACAGGGCATGGGGCTAAGTGTGGGTAAGCTGCTCGCAAGGAAAGGTGCGAGTGTGGTTATCGTCGCACGGAATGTGGAGAAGTTGAAAATAGCTCTTACTGAGATATCTGTAAGCTGTTACCCCAATCCCCCGAATCCCCCATACAAGCACCAAAATGCTGATAGAAACGTCCTTTGCTACTCTAGTCCTTAGCCGCCAACCCCCAAACCCAGCGCTTCCACTACATCAGTGCAGACCTCAAATCCCCTTCTGAATCTGTCCGGATAGTGTCTGAAGTCACTACCTGGAACAACAATACACCCCCGGATATTGTTTGGTGCGCTGCTGGAACGTCCTACCCAGAACTTTTCCTAAACATGGACACCGATCGCCTACGGGAGCAAATGGATAGCAACTACTGGTCCGCCGCCTACCTCGCCCACGCCATATTAAAGCCCTGGCTCCAGCCACCCAGCGGAGATATCACAAAACCCAGAATCCCTCAGTCCCCACGCCACCTAATCTTCACCGCCTCTGTCTTAAGCTTCTACCCGATCGTCGGCTACACCCAATACGCCCCCGCGAAAGCCGCCCTCCGCTCGCTCTCCGACAGCCTTGTTCAAGAACTTAACCTCTACCACCCAACCATCACCCCGACTATAAGAATTTCGACCATCTTTCCCGGCACCATCTTCTCCCCGGGGTATACCCAAGAAAATCTTTCCAAACCCCATGTCACTAAACAACTCGAAGAAGATGACGGGGGTCAAACTCCCGATAAAGTCGCGGCTATTAGTGTGCGCGCACTAGAGAAAGGAGAGTACCTGATTACGACAGGGTTATTAGGTTCGGTAATGAGGGGAGCTGCGTGGGCGGGGAGCCCGAGGAACAGCCGAGTGAGGGATACATTAATGGCGTGGGTGACTAGTTTAGCGTGGTTATTCGTGCAGCCGGATATGGACCGGAAGGTGAGGAATTATGGGAAGAAGTACGGGCACCCGAGCAGGTATCCGGCGGGTGCTGTTCCATCCCTATGAAAGTCGTCGGTTTCCACGCTCTCCCGGCCGATACTCCCACTGGAATTGTAATGATATCTTTTTCTTCTGCTTCCAAGAGCCTTACCACCGTACTAGGGGGAACAGCTATAAAAATAGTAATTAGATAAATGAATCGGGAGACAACAAAGAATGCTGGACGATGAGCCAACAAGCCTGTGAACGACACCCTCCGCGTACAATTACTCTTCGAGAATAGTGCATTCGCTCACAGCAGTAACAGTCTGAATGAATACAGGACATCACGAAGGCGATTGGGATACAAGAGGGTCGTGTGGGTCCGAGCAGTTGAGGGAGTGGCAATATGAGGTTTTGCTCTGCAGTTTGCTGGCTTGCGGAAAGTGCATGTTGCGGTCTCGGTATTTCAGCTTGGTGCGGTGCTCATCATGCCTGCGATCCGATCAGGATTTCGAATGCCGGGCCTGGGAGATATCGACAATGTCCTACACCCTTTTCGGGACCAAATCAAAAAAGCTCGAGCTTGACTGGCTAGCGGCCCAGGCTGGGCGGGACTCTGTCCTAGACACGATCGGGAATTGCGTTCAAGGGTCAGAGGCAGATCTCGGGCCTGCGTGGTGGAATATTAGTTGTTTGTGTCCAGCAAGGTCGAAGCTAGAACTTGAGGGGTACCATAGCTAAAGGGATAGCGAAAATAAAATGAGATTATCGTATAGGGAACAAATCACACCGGCGACGAAGCTCCACTGGAGCCTGGAAAAAGGAGAGGCTGTGGTTTCACAGCGACAGCAAAGAAACCACCAGTCCAAGGCGAGATATGGGGAGGCGTTCAGGTCGCACAACCCCAGACAGTACAAACCGCCTCCCTATCATAGGTACCGGACCAAGACAGTGCCGGGGATAGAGGCACCCAAAATGAGCGGCTTGCGCGGCTGACTAGCTCGAGGACTAGAAGTTTGGGTTGCCGACCTGAAGCTCGAGACCGGGCTAGAAAGCTATGAAACGCGATCGAAGCCACTGCGAAGATACTGCTGTTAGGTGTCTCGGTACGGCGAGGGGAAACAACGGACGGTCAACGATTCACCATGCCGCAGCCGGTGCAGGTTTCGAACTAGGGATAGTTAACCTTCCACGAGAGAAGGGGTGGGCAATCGTAACTAATTCTGAGCACCGAGAATAGCACAGGCTGCTACTGTCTAAGGAAGGGCCTCATTCTTGGACGGCAGACAAGAAAAGACACACTTAGCAAAGAAAACCTAACTGGGATCCAGTGGGTGAGCCCACCATCGAGTGTATAGCGGACCACCTGAATCGAACGTGGATCAATTTTTTTTTTTTTGCCCCCTCGTCTTTTATCGGGGAATCTATCTAGTTGGTTCCCGATGCGCGCCAGCCGGACTCAGTGGCGACAGACTATCTAGTTAGATCCGGCATCAAGATTGATTCGTTCTCCTTCCTCGACGCGCCCTTCCCTTTTATTTTTTTACTATTCTTAGCATGTACATGTACACACCAAACCCTGATTTTACATCAGTGCGACATACTTTGGATCTTTTCTTCCTTTTCCATTCTTTTATTCCGCCGCTTGGAAGCCAAAACCACGTCCTTAGGGCAGGACCGTTTTGCCCCTTCTCTCAAATACCTGCACTTCAGCTCCCTTCTCCCTCCGCTCCTCCTCGCTGTCATAATCAACAACCTTTCTCCTTTGTTCCGTCCAATTCCATCCGATAACTGCATGTTGCAAATTGGGAGGTGGTGTGGAAATAACGGCACCGAACGTCTATTGTATACCGCCCAGCGGAGTCACCCATGAGATACGCGATGGAGCATATTTTCCAGCCAGGCTCCTTAATTGCCAAGCTAGCCCTAGGTTGTAGCAACGGGCTGTAGAGGCATATGGCTGACACCCCTGTGCTACAACTGGGGTTCGAGCCAGGCGCAAAATTGAGCTAGAAGGCGGTCACCGTGTGAATTCACCAGCGCAAAGTATTTGGGCACGTTGTTTTTATGCTCCGATATTCTGTTGTCTTACTTAAGCCATAAAACCACCCACTGGGGGACTCTCATTATCTCTCAAATTGCAAGGAGCGCTGCCCATCGTTACGACTAACTCTGCCCTGCACGCGAACACGACATCACCTTGTTGCGATATGTGGTGGCAAGACAAGTCAGTCTGAGCCTACACCTTTTGAAAGACGGGCTAAGAGTGATATCAGTGTTTTATCCTTCCTCGAGCTTAACACGACGAAACCTACGATATCGATAGACCCGACACATTTAATTTGTCCGTCCACCACCAATTCCCCATCGCTGTCCTCCTCATCCTCATCGAGCTCCTGCTCATCCTCATCGAACTCCTGCTCATCCTCATCGGACTCCTGTTCCATCCCCGGTTTCACATCTTCTCTAATACCCTTAATCTTAGCGCAGAGAACTTCAACAGACACCTTATTGTCTTCGATAACAGCACCGATCTCCAGCTGCCTTAGACCAAACACCATTGCACCAAAAGAGTGTTTTTCATTCCAGGTAAGCCCATCCATCTCAATACTACGAACCTTATCACAGAGCTTGTCCATGTCGGTAGTATCAGCTGAGAATCGAGCGCACATTAGCGATTACCAGATATCAGGGATGAGGGCTATGAATCTAACCGCGGGGTTTGATATGGAAAGCGATAAAACTCTTCGCCACCTTCATCGGCTTTTTCTCCTTTGATTTCTCCAGGCGCTGCCTCTCCTGCTCTAGTCTCTCCCTTTCTTGTTCCGGGGTCTCATCATCTCCATCCCACAACGAAAATTCTTCATCTCCATCTTCCACATCCACTTCTTGAAGCTTAGACAGAGCTTCTTTCAAGGAGGATATCTCATCTGGGGCAGCCTTCAGAGTAGAGAACTCAGACTCGTAGGAGGCGATGTGTTTGCGCCAACGGAAGAGATGAGGGTATTGTTGAGAACTTGGGGAGATTTTGAGAGATACGAAGCAATCCTCGTCGCCTTTCGTGGGTTCGTACCTAAGGTAAGAGCTGTTAATGGACACTGTATTCAATAACCATGTAGAACCCAAGAGCGAGAGAAAACCTCAAGTGCGAGTTAACAGCGTCAGAGACCTATACGAGGAATTGGATGTAGTCACTCAGCGGGGTCTTAAGCCGCCTCTTAAACACGGACCAATTTTGTCTCATCACAATAGCGGCTTCAAAGAAGAGAGGACAGCAGAGAGGTGTGGCTCACGAAGTAACGTAACTCCTTGTAGACAGCCACTTGTTGAGAACTTCAGGTAGCGATTAGCACGCGGTACTTTATGGATCGCAGTTCAAGGCAAAGCCACTTACAAGCCACCCTAGCAGTGCTACCAATATTGGGGAAACTCATGGTGAAGCTCAGCTCAAGTCTGATACGGTTGTGGGTCAGATGGTTATCGTTGTGTCAGCCCGGCGGGTCAAATTTCTTCAAAGTGGGAAATGGAACACGTGCTAGTCGAGCAATTTATCATCTGGATTCCACGCAACGGCTCTCCTAAGCATGTATTCCCTCCATCCCCCATCTCCGGCATCTCTTAGAAAATCACAGAGTTCTACGGAGTATATGTATAAGGAATGGCATTGAGATGAGAATCATGGCCACGTGACAGGCAAGCTCAACACAGCAAAGCCCCAATTCATCCAGTTCGAAACGATGGTCAGGTCAAGGCCCTAACACTCCCAGGCTGTACGGAGCACAACACAGTTACATACCCGACTATGTCTCAACATATCTCTGCGCGGATAACGATACCAGCTCTGCTTTGCCATCGGAATGTCGCCAGCAATGATTCGTCAAAGAGTTGGGTTCCCTTCCAGGCCAGTGTCGAGCCGCATTGCGTCCAGGACAAACATCTATAGGCGGTATGGACCCAGTCCTTTCCTTCGAAGCGCAGTTGCCCGACCGACGGCGGGAGCACTACCTATGGCTTTTCCCCGGGCACACACCAATAGCCGCCCCTATTCTGCCGGTGGAACTCACCGCATGAATCTAGGGGGTAACCTCGAGGAGTCTGCCCTCGAGCAATACGGCATCGACCTCACAGCCCGTGCAGAAGCCGGGAAGCTTGACCCCGTTATTGGCAGGGATTCTGAGATTCACCGAACCATCCAGATTCTTTCTCGCCGCACCAAAAATAACCCCGTCTTGATCGGAGCAGCCGGGACGGGAAAGACTGCAATTCTAGAGGGCCTCGCCCAAAGGATAGTTAGGGGAGACGTACCCGAGAGCGTCAAGAACAAGCGGGTAATGTCCTTGGACCTCGGGCAACTGATTGCCGGTGCGAAATTCAGAGGCGATTTCGAGGAGCGACTAAAGGCGGTGCTCAAGGAGGTCCAGGAGGCCCATGGCGGGGTGATATTATTCGTCGACGAATTGCACACTCTACTCGGACTAGGAAAGGCCGAGGGTAGCATAGACGCCAGCAACCTCCTCAAGCCAGCCCTATCAAGAGGGGAGTTGCAATGCTGTGGGGCGACGACTCAAGGCGAATATAGGCAGATTGAGAAGGATGTTGCCCTTGCAAGAAGATTTCAGCCGATCTTAGTTGGCGAGCCTACAGTACAAGATACTATTTCAATTCTCAGGGGCATCAAGGAGAGATACGAAGTTCATCACGGCGTGCGCATAACGGATGGGGCATTAATAGCAGCTGCCAACTACAGCAACCGATACGTCACCGATCGTTTTCTCCCAGACAAGGCGATTGATCTCGTAGACGAAGCTGCCAGTGCTCTTCGATTACAACAGGAGAGCAAACCAGACGCCATTCAAGAGTTAGACAGGCAGATCATGACCATCCAAATCGAGCTCGAGAGCTTGAGGAAGGAGACAGATATTTCAAGTAAAGGAAGGAGGGAAAAACTGGAGGAGACATTAGAAAAGAAACAGGGGGAGGTCAAGGGCTTGATGGGAAAGTGGGACAAGGAAAGAGCAGAAATCGAAGAGTTAAAGCAAGTTAAGGAAGAGCTCGAGAAGGCGAGGGCCGGACTTGAACAAGCACGACGAGGAGGCGATTTTGCAAAGGCGAGCGAGCTTCAGTATGCCACCATACCCAAATTGGAAGCGGAGCTACCAGCCGACGGTGCTAGAAGGCCGGAGAGCGATAGTAGGGAACCCGCTCTTATACATGACTCGGTCATTGCGGATGATATTGCGAATGTCGTTTCCCGGGCTACTGGTATCCCTGTGTCGAAACTCATGGCTGGAGATGTCGAGAAGCTTGTACGCATGGAAGATACACTTCGCCAATCTATCCGAGGGCAAGACGAAGCTCTCACTGCGGTTGCAAATGCCGTTCGTATGCAGAGAGCCGGCCTAAACGGCGAGAACCGCCCCCTGGCAAGTTTCATGTTCCTTGGGCCAACTGGTGTCGGAAAAACCGAACTCTGCAAGAAGATGGCTGGCTTTCTCTTCTCTAGCGAGACTGCCGTTGTGCGTTTCGACATGAGCGAATTCCAAGAGAAACACACCGTTAGCAGGCTCATTGGTAGTCCGGCTGGGTATGTGGGTTACGATGACGCTGGTCAGCTAACGGAGGCAGTGAGGAGAAAGCCTTATGCCGTCCTATTGTTCGATGAATTCGAGAAGGCGCACCGCGATATCTCGGCTTTGCTTCTCCAGGTCCTAGACGAAGGCTACCTCACCGACTCCCAGGGCCACAAAGTGGATTTCCGCAACACACTCATCGTCCTCACATCAAATCTTGGGGCCGATTTCCTCGTCGGCAATGACCCACTTCACCCTCTAAGCAAGTCCGAAGCCGAACACGATGAAATCAGTCCATCGGTTAAGCAGGCCGTTATGGATATCGTTACGTCTGCATATCCGCCAGAGTTCCTCAATCGCATTGACGAGTTCATTATCTTCCACCGCCTCTCCCGATCCGCGCTGCGCGGCATTGTCGACATACGCTTGAGGGGGTTACAAGAGAAGTTAGACGACAGGCGTATCAAATTAGACGTTTCAAATGAGGTAAAAGAATGGCTTTGCGAGAGAGGATACAATCCGAGGTTTGGTGCTAGGCCACTTAACCGGTTGATCGCGAGGGAGGTTGGTAACGGCTTAGCCGATCAGATCATCAGAGGCCAGATCAAGGCCGGCGATACCGCAAAGGCACTCGTCAAAGAAAACGGTGAAGGATTGCAAGTTCAACGATCGAGTTCCTGATTCCAATGAATTATTCGTTTACACGCATCAAGATCTGACCGGATATCAGGTCATTACGGCGTTTGAACCCCAACGGCGCTACACCAACGTACCGATCTCCATGTCGCGTTTACAACACCATCCAGTGGGACACCCACTCCCTTGTACGAGCATCACTAGATAATCTCCAACTATAATAACAACAATGAAATATCTTTTGCGGTCTCTCATATGCCCTTTCTGGCCAGTAACATTTCACGTATTGACATGGATCCTTCCAGCGGTTGCCAATAACTAGCACAGATCCTTAACAGAGGTAGCCATCGCGTGATGGCAGGTTGCGAGCAAGATTCGACTTATAGAGTTGTTCAACGGAGACCCATGTATTCACAGAGGACCCTGATACTTCACCACCCACCTCTCTAAGTACTCCTTTCAGTGTTGCACGATTATTCCCATTTCCTTTTAATAGCGAAGACACGGGCTACTTCCTCTCCCCTTTTTCCCACAATGCACACAATGAGCCATTAGATCCTATTCAACAAGTCGCGAGGTCCAAAACTTCCTACATCTTGCCGAAAGGCGACTCCCAACCCCGTTCGATCTTCTATCTCCGCCTATTATCCCCCAACATGCAACCGAAGCAGCTAGGGAAACCCTCGATCCCCCCTGATCGCGAGGCATGCACTCCGCTCTCGAGCGCAGCTTCCCCACCTAACTCTTCGAGGCCACTACTAGGGCGCCCCACAGCCAGGAGAGCCCCGTCATCCAAGCCCCACAGTCTAAACAGCAGTGTTAGTATTGAGGAAGAGGGGCATGTTCATGAACGCGAAGAAGACGACCACCTTAACGAGACAATTATGGCCTTAGATATGAGAGATCGGGGCACCATTGGGTGCTGTTACTACGTTGCAAGGGAAGAGAAATTGTACTTCATGGAGGACGTGCAGCTCGGAGGCCTAGGTGTTATAGACGCTTGTAAGAACATATTCAAATATATGAAATAAAGGGCCACTAACCAGTAGCGTAGTGAAGATGCAAGCACGACCGACTGTAGTTCTACTTCCAAGCCGCATAGACGAGAGTGTCGATACTTACCTTGAGCCTACACAAAGAACCGGGAATCTGAAAGACGCTGAATGTGCGACCGTCTTCCATCTCGTTCTAGAGAAGAATTAGGCTCATAAATCCCGAAGACGACCAGTTTAGCCCGCCATACATCCTCGAAGTGCGGCCAACCTCGGAGTTCAGTTATCATGCAGCCAAGGTCAAACTCATCGATCTCAAGATCGGCTCAGATGCTGGCCCCCAGATTAAATACTCTATTCCAGGCGATACAGCTCCAGAGAATAACTACGAAACTGTTACCACTGGCCGTCAAGTCAAGCTTTTGAGGTTGTCCGCATGGATTAACATAGAGAGCTGCCTCACTGTACGTGCAAACAGGCCAATATATATTCCAGGCAACAACGCAACACCACACTGATGTCGATCCCATTCAGGTTGGTTGTGCAGGAGCCGTACTCACATACTTACAAAGAAGGAAGGCAATTGAATACCTACCGGGAGATGAAGCAGCAACTACAGCATTCAGAATCAGTACTCTAGAGATGTTCAGTCTAAAGGATGTCATGTAAGCTAGTATTCTTGAATAGCCCCTTTCTGGTGCTAATGGATACTCCAGGTTTATCAATGCCGACACATTTCTAGCGTTACAAGTGTTTCAACCAGAACCCCATCCTCACTCTCACAACCAAGGACCAACCAAGATGAATTCGGGTTCGAAGGAGGGCCTTTCTATATATGGTCTTTTCTTCCAGCTAGCACACACCCCTCAAGGGAAATACCTGCTGCGACAAATCTTCCTTCGTCCGAGCCTAGACATTAATCTCATTAATGAGCGACTTGATACAACTACGGTGTTTCTTCACCCAGATAACTCCGTCATAGTCGAATTACTGGCGAAAAGTTTAAAAAATATCCAGAATATGAGAACCGCCCTAATACACCTACGGAAGGGCGTGAGTGGTAACGCATGTGCGAAGGGTGGGGGGATTAGAAGAGGCGTTTGGGGTAGTCTGGTGATGGTATTAAATCAGCAGCAAGTAAATTTAGCACTACCTTCAAAATGCTGACTATTCTTCTGAAAGTTTACGTACCACACTTTAAAAATAAGAGATGCAGTTTGCGATCTCACAGGTGCCGAAAGGCTGGCCATCAGGGCAAAGGTATACTTGACCCGATTTCCGGCAAATGCTAAACAAAAATACTCCCGACTAAGGCACATTGGGACCCAGATTATTGACACATTCGAGCCTTTTTATCTGCAAAAAGTCGGAAGCATGATCAATGATACGGTATTCAGATTCCCCCGTACTACCAATGAAAAACTAACCGGAGTTATTATAAAGATTGACTTCGAAGAGTCAGCTCTCCAACACAGAGCAATTGTCAAACCGAACATCGACCCTGAGCTCGATAATATGAAGCACACCTACGATGGCATGAATGACCTCCTATCAACAGTAGCGAAAGACATTGCAAAAAAAATCCCAGAGGAAGTCCGCCTAAGCCTGAACGTTATATATTTTCCCCAAATCGGCTATCTGATAGTCGTCCCCTTGGATCCCGAGACTGGGCAGCCCGTTTACGATGGCCACCAGAACGCGGAAGACCATTGGGAGCAGATGTTCATGACAGGCGAAAGGGTTTACTTTAAGAATGCGCAGATGAACATGATGGACGAGCATTTCGGAGACACTTATGGGATGATATGCGGTACAGGCCTTCCCGAGGACCAAGTGGGATTTCACCTGCTGACTCAGGAGACTCGCAGATAGGGAAATAGAGATAATCCACGACCTAGCCCAGAAAGTGTTAGAACACGAGCTGATGCTAACCGCATGCTCAGAGATTTGTGGGGAACTAGATTGGTATCGGATCTCCAGTAGACTTGGCAGACACTCTTGCTTACATTTACAACCACTAGCCTCACAGCTCTCGCACGCGGTGCTGGAACAAACAACCTAACAAGACCCCGCATAACGGAGCAAAATATCATCCAAATCAACGACGGGCGGTAGGATCAAGTCCTTCACCTGCCTACCAAAAACGCTGACCCAATGAAGCCATCCCCTCCAAGAACTCACCGTCCCTTCCTATGTAGCCAATGACACCCGTCTCTCCGGAGGAGATGGCAACTGCACACCAACGGAATCCAGCACTCCCATACTCAGTTCCCAATTCGGCCACGGAGATCTTTATGGGCCTAGCATGCTAATAATGACAGGGCCAAACTACTCTGGAAAAAGCGTATACTTAAAGCAGGTGAGCGTATAATCACGGCCCTGGTTATACGAAATAGGGCTAATATCAAAAGGTGGCTCTGATCGTCTACATGACGCACGTCGGCTGGTGAGCAATGGCCCTCTCTCGGTCAGCTCTGTATACGCTAACCCATATCCCAAAGCTTCGTCCCCGCGTCGCGTGCTGAAATCGGCCTAACTGATAAAATCTTGACACGAATAGCAACGCGCGAAACGGTTTCAAAGGTACTCCCCTCCTTCCCTCTCATCACTGCCATATCCAAGCCATCTCATACATCTCAGATCCAAAGCGCATTTATGGTCGACCTCCAACAGGTCGCATTATCTCTAACCCTAGCTACGAAGAGAAGCCTAATCATCATCGATGAGTTCGGAAAAGGGACCGAATCGTGCGGTAACCGCCACAATTCCACAGATAGAGATTGCCATCTAACCTCTTAGTGCTAGATGGCGCCGGCCTCGCCTGCGGCGTCTTCGAATACCTCCTCAGTCTCGGAAACGACCGACCGAAGGTTTTAGGGGCAACCCACTTCCATGGTATAACCCCACCACCTCCCCCTCCCCAACCTATCATGCAGACACAAACCCGCTTAAGCCACCCCTTACAACAGAAATCTTTGAAAATAACTTTCTCCCCCCCCGCCCGGGCCTCTCTTTCGCGCACATGGAAATCAAGATAAACCATGAAGCTGAAGAAACGGAAAACCAAATCACATACCTCTACAAGTATTCTTCCTCCTTCACCATGTCACCATCCCCCCTAACTTCCCCACCCCAGCCTCCGTTCCGGCCGCAGTAGCTCTAGCTTCGGGACCGTGTAAGTCCACCCTCCCCACAACCCCCAGACGGCTAACTAATTATCACCAGCTGCGCAGCCCTCAGTGGCATCGACCCCGCGATTATTTCCCGCGCAGACGAACTCATCCTCCTCACTGCCCGGGGCGAAGACCTCGTTGCTGCTTGCGCGAGGGTGTCAGAGGGGGAAGTTAGGGAGTTAGAGGCCGCTGTACGTGTGTTTATACCTTCATCCTAGTTTTGCATTTGGGTGGAATAGTGCTAACATAATATAGGAGGCGGTCGCGAGGGACTTTCTCGAGAGAGAATTTGATGAAGAGGACGATGGGGATGCCGACGGCGTATCAAGAACTAAACAAGTGCTAAGGGATATCCTTCAAGCTGTTCAAGAAGACTAAGTTACTTCGTGCTGTTGCATTCGGTGGCCGCTATTTTCACCCATCGCACCACCTCCAAGAAACAGCGATACGATTCGCTTCAATTCGCTTGAGAATAGAAATCGCATTCCGCATTACTTGTAAAGACAGGGAGCTAAAAATTCAAGAATATAGCCAAAAAATCTAGAGAGCAACTCGGCGGAAATCATAGACGTGTCAAATGAATCGCGACAATTCGGTATACTCTGGAACCGCGAGAGAGATGTCGGAACACGACAGCCAGAACGAGTCTACAACATCCCTCACTGCCTAAAGACAAGAAAGCCTCGGGAATAACGTCTAGAGCTTGAGATACAGATAGAGAAATTCACTGACTTCAAGAAAGTAGTAGGTACCCGCACAAAAGAGTCATCACTAGGTTTGGTACGTATCCGCTCTTATGAATATAGGAAAGCCTACTCCAACAATATCGTCCGGCTGGGTGTCACAGCAGGAGTGTCCTCTCCTCACCCCCTTCCTTTTGTCAACCAACCCCCACATACCGGAAAAGAGCTTTCTGATGCAAGTAAAAACGGGTAACCTAATTGTAGAAACCGAAGTAGAGAACATGTCGTGAATAAACATGATTATTTGCATTGGGTGATAGCAAAGAGCTAGGCTGCTACGCAATAACAAACAACTTCCGTCATGTTTCCCTCGTTCTTGGCAACGTTTTCGATTTCTCGTCCATATAGAAATATAAGCCGGTCAACCTAGCCATGGAATCCGGGCAGAGAAAAGGAGATCTAGTTAGGATGGTGCGAAGGGAGCTTATTCAGCAAAGCGAAAAAACCACAAAAACAAAAGGTTTTTGGAGATTTAATCGCCGCAACACCAAAAACCAAAACCAACAACCTCCGCTCTCTCTCTCCCTCTCTCCCCTCCAAAGACCCTAGAACCTGAACCATGACTGTCCTCTCCAAATCGCTCCTAACCCTGGGCCTCCTCCTCCTCACCCACGCGTAAGCCCCAACTTTTTCTTTCCGTTTTCCCGCTCCCACGAGAAAAAAGGCCTAACGTCGAACACGCGCGCGACCCAGAACTTACTCCGCGCACGAATACCACACTCTCCTCACCAGCCTGCCCAGCAGCAGCAGTAGCGGCAGCAGCAGCGGTAGCGCGAAGCTGCCGCCGCCGCCGCCGCCCCCGACCGCCAGCGCGCCAACCCCATCCACATCACCATCGACGCTCCCCATCGACATCCTCCTCGAAACGCTGCTCTCGACGCTCCTCCTCAGCGTAGCGCTCATCCTGCGCAGCCCCGGCTTCCAGCCTATATCGTGGCGTGAGTGGGCCGGGAAGATCGAGCGCGACGGCGGCGGGCGCAGCAATCCCTATTTGGCGGTTGAGCGGCGCGATGGGTTTGTGGATATTAGGGTTAGTTTTTTTTATATTTATTTTTTTTTTGGGTTTTTTTTAGGGTTTTTGAGGTTGGTTGTGCTAACCGGTGTTGACAGGCGCGGAGGAGGGAGTTTGCAGAGTGGGTTAAGGGGGAGGAGGAAGGGAAGAAGAAGAAGAAGTGATGATTGGAGAGAGGGGAGATTATCATGGGCTCTTTTTTTAAGGGTGGGTGGTTAGACTGGCTTCTGGAGATTGGAGAAGCATCTCTTCATTTCTTCGTATGTGCTTGTACTACTACATCACTACCAAAGCTGCTTATCGCCGCTGTGAAAATCGTCGCTACAAGCCAAACAAAAACCTCTGCCGCTATACACTATATGTATATATATATTTACATACTCTACTACCACAACCAACCAGATGCGGATATACGCACACAACATCTTACCTCCACCCCGTCAGCAGCTTCTAGGCAGACCAAAGATATATATTTTGATATATATTGATATGTATAGTCTTTATTTCGGCATCCTGTAATTACAATATATATGCCATCTTTCTTTCTCTCCTCCCCCCTTTCCTCCCCCGGGGAGCCGGGGGAGAGTGTGCTGTTTTTCACTAGGAGAAACATGTCTTGTTCTTCTTTGCTTGCAAGGGAGTTGTTGACGAAATAAGGAGAAAAAGGGGGAAAAAAAACTTCAGATTTTGAAAATGAGGAGAAAAGAAAAAAGGCAAAGAAATGAAAAAGGAATAAAAAAAAAAAGTCGGCTTCGTCTTTTAGATGGAGGGGTAATCTTGGTATACATATTTATACAAGCAAACGAGATTCCACAACGCCCCTCTGGGGTGTGGGTGGATATCTCTTAATTATGGATGTTAGGAGGGAACTTGGGAGATTGACGTGTTATGAGAGTTGAAGCACGGACGGTCTGTTTTCTACCTGTTAGCAGATCTCAAACACGCGGGCTGGAACAAAACGAGGTACTAACCCAGCCAAGACCTGATCGTCCGTTAACGTCTTCCCGTCCTTCGACAAAGAAACATAGATCTCCCCAGCTAAGTCGCTCGGGACCGTACACTGCCCATCCGACAATGGCGCAAACGTTGTCCCCTGAGGACCCGTAAATGCACAAAACACGCTCCCGCCTAGCGACTGTGCTTGACTTTTATCCTGCAGCGTCAATGTCGTCCCAGCCGTGATACCGACATTGTTATTAACTTGTAGTGCAGGGAAGGGGGCGATATTTAGAGCTGAGCCTGGAGGGCACGATTGGATGAAGGCGGCGGCGAGGGTGAAGACGCCGCGGACGCCAAGAGGTGTGTCGAAGGCTGCGGGGACAGGTTGTGCAGCCGAGGCAATGCGGATAAAGGTTTGGTGGCGGGCCTCGACCGTTACGATTGTGGCCGCAGCAGTGAGGATATCAGAACTATTGACCAGCGCTGCGGCACCAATATAACTATCGCACATCCTCGTTAGTGTTGTGTAGTCCTCGGAGCCCACAAAATGACTTACGCAGAAACGCCTACAGCCTCCAAGATCCGTGCCGTAGCCACCATACCCGCCGCGTCTGTAAAGCCGAAATTATACGTGCACGGCTCCACGGGTGTCCCTCCAAGAGTCTTGATAACCGTCTGGAGCGTCGTGACGTGTGTAGCTTCTGTCTCGCCGATCTTCTGAAGGGCCTCAATATCGGATTGTTTTAGGCCGAGGGCAGCAAAGTCGCTGGCTGGGAACTTCTTGAAGCCTTCAGAGTAGAATGTTGCTTCGAGGTGCTCGAGAGTTAGGGCGCTGTAGGCGGGAAATGTGTTAGGTACTTGTTCCCTTGGCTTTCTTTCTTCGGACTGATGGTTTGCACCTACAATTGGAGGATATCCGTGTCTGATAGGCTTGGTGGTGCTTGTCTCTTCTCCGCTGTGGGCGCCCCAGAGACCAAGGCCGCAAGACCAGCCACTGCACTGGCGATCGTGATTGACACCTTCATGTTTGTCCTGAAAGACCTGTAGCGATTTTTTTACGAAAAATGATAGTGCGTGGCGTCGCTCTTGTTGTGCTGAGACCTTCTAGAGATTATGTATCGATATTAGGGAAAGTTGGCACCAGGCTCTTGCTCTCAAAGCAAATATCCCTTTGAATACTTTCGTCCAACCGGGGACTTTGTCTTTGGAAAGGAAAGGATCGTGAGTGAGCGAGAAGAAGAGAAAGAAAAATAACGGGGGGTATCTGCGAATCTAGTTTCCGACAAAACAATCTTCCTCTAAAAAGAAACACATGAAGAAAAATGGCACTGGTCAAATACATATACCCAAAGAGAGCCGGAGCGCGCGCGCGGCTCGGGGCTCACGTCGGCCGTCAATGCTTCAGGTCCTCGACCGTTCTTATTCTGACGTGCGCATCGTTTCAGATCGACCCAAACCCAAACAGCAACCCATCGCCAAGGCGTTTCCGCAGCGTGCGTGCGAGGGTTTCCGGGTCGGTTGGCGGGTAGAGATGGACGGCCGTAAAGGCATGAATTTGATAGAGGGCATTGGGAGGGGGGGAGATGAGATGGCGACGGGGGGGGGGGGGGGGGGGGGGGGGGGGGG
>JAJDFF020000413.1:0-27438 GCA_021527025.2 Geoglossum cookeanum | reverse complement strand
GGGGGCGGGTTTGTTAGGGGCCGGGGAACGAACCAATCTAAGACCAACGGGATAACGACGTCTTGGAGGTTGTTGAGGAGGATGTTTTCGCGCATTAGGGGGAGCATGGGGGTCTGGTCTGTTATGTAGAGGGGCGTGGTAAGGGAGGCGGGGTTGTTGAGGGCGAGGGCGAGACTATTGGGAGGGTTAGACGGTGTGGGTTTTGAGGGGGGGTAGATTAGATAAGATGGGGTTAATGTGTACCCCACTAGGCCGCCGCCGGCACCGAGTTCAACGCTGGGGTTGGAGGGAGGGTGTTAGCCGCCATTGGACGATAACGATGCGGTTTGTATTTATATTGATATGAGAGGTAATGAACACAGGGTAGCTCCACCCCAGCGTCGACCAAACAAGTCTATACCTACATCTTCTTCCCCCCCAAAAGCTCGCCACCAGAGCCCCCATAGATCCGCAGCAAATACCTCGCCAGCACCATCCCCGCGGGCCACAGTTTGCCTCCGCATCCCTCGGCAAGGTCTTCCTTCAGTCTGAGCGGGGTTTGGAGAAGCCCATCAAAGCCAACAGTCGTGATATGCGCCTGTATGTGTGTAGGGCTTGGAACCAGAGACTCGGGCAGAATAAGATTTGTGTCTTGGTCGTGTTCTGGAGGTGCCCCTTTGTCGGGAGAGGCCATTGGAGGTGCGATTGCGTGCGGCGTTGGTTGGAGGAGAGAGCGAAGGCGGTGTGCGGGTTGTGGGGGTTGTTGGCCCGTGCGTCTCGCTTATCGCCAATATCAAATATCAGAATCCTCGAAAGGGTGTGAGCGGCCATGAAACCCGGTCGATGGTCACACGCATTGCTTTTCCTAGTCCTCATGGAGCGCCACGATAGCGAGGGGGCAGACGTAACCCGGAATTTGGACTTCATCCCTGTCAAGGTTTCCGCGGAGAATTCGCTCTTGAACTACATCGAGCGCGTTGAGAGAAAGGTCTTCCCAGCTAATGAGGTGTTTGATTTCTCCACAGAACTAAGCAAGCGGAATACACAACTCTTCTGCGCTCTCTACTCCCCTGGTGCCAAAACCACGGGCGGGGAAAGCTCCTCTGCCGGACCCCATTTTGACAGGGCGACTACCATCCTCCTCGGCTACGTAGTTATCGCCCGCACTGGGCGAACCGCGCTTCTCCATAAAGTCTGCGTTGACCCGCAATATCGGCGCAGAGGAGTGGGGAAATGGATGATAAAGGAGGCGCTGGAGGGACTGAGGAAGCGGAAGTGTGAGCGAGTGGTGTTGTGGGTTGACGAAGGGAGGGCGGCGGCGAGGTCTTTATACTCGGGATGTGGGTTTGTGGTGGTACAGAGGCTAGAGGGCTATTACGCTCCAGGGAGGACGGGGGTGAAGATGGTGCTGGATCTCTGATTGGTGGCTTGGAGCAGTGATGGCCGTTGGATGCTGGTCTTTCTGCGTGTTCGGTGGGGCGTTGGTACGGCCATATGGTGTCCCCTTGCAGGACCACATTCCTCTGCTCCCCAGATGGGCGGATGCTTCCACTTTTTTACGCCTACTAGGCCCAGATAAGGAGTTATCACGTACTATCCCCGTGTCGCGTTCTAGGAACGTCGAGGATAGAGCGGACGCAGGGGCCGTTGTTGACAAACGTCGCGTCCCTTCTCGATTCCGACGCGTTCTACATTGTGGTCCATATCTTGCCCTCTATACGCTCTATTTCCTTCAACGTCTCGCGGTTGTTGCCTCTACACTCATTTATAAAAAAAAATAGCCTGTATTTTGGGATATCTCTCAGGTGGGAATCGCGATAGCATACACTCGTTTATTGACTTTAATCTCCTATCCGAGTTATACAACTTCAAGGTATGGTATAGCTCGTCTTTCTACACTATTGCCTAACTATTGCCTGACTATTGTCTAACCATACTTAGACACCATACCCTTGCCAGCATGGCAGCCATGGCAGCCCTTCTCTATCTTTTCACAGTTGTACAAGCTGTTCCGCGGGTCACCTTTCCTATCAATGCCCAGGTCCCACCGGTAGCTCGCGTTTCAGAGCCTTTCAGCTTTGCCTTCTCCGCGTCGACCTTTTCTTCAGATATACCAAGTTTGAATTATACTATGTCAAACGCGCCAGCGTGGCTCCGCTTAGATGGCAGGGATCGCATATTTTCGGGAACCCCAACACTAGATGATGTCGGACCTGTGACTGCACAACTGACGGCTACCGATATTGATGGATCAGTAGAGATGGACGCGAGTTTTATTGTCTCGGCAAATCCTAGCCCACAGCTTGGGAGGCCTATATCGGACCAGTTGAGGGCCTTTGGTTCAAGCTCGGAACTCTCGAGCATCCAACTATATCCTGCATCGCCTTTCTCGTTCACATTTTCGAAGGATATATTCATAAGCCGAGGCGGGGAGCTCGTATATTACGCGGTATCATCGGACCATACGCCTCTTCCGTCCTGGGTCAGCTTCGATAGCGGTTCCCTCCGGTTTTCGGGAGTTTCACCTCCCTGGATATCTTTGATTGCGCCACCGCAACAGTTCGGAATTCATATTATCGCCTCCGATATAATAGGCTTTGCTGGTGCGATAGCATCCTTCAGCTTCGTAGTATCCGATCATATGCTAGTGTTTCGTAATGACAACGAAACCGTGGATGCTATGGAAGGAATGCCTATCGAAATCACGGACCTCCGAAGTAGACTTTCACTTGACGGTCATCCGGTCAAAGATGCAGACTTAGGAACCGTCAAGGCTGACGTTCCTGGGTGGTTGAGTTTCGACAACAAAACATTGGTCCTTCATGGGACACTGCCGCCGGGGGTGACCTCTGGAGTTGCCAATGTATCTGTAATAGACGTGTATGGGGATGTGGCAACTGCCATTATAAACATACGGGTATCATCAGCACTCTTTATCGGTTCGATCGGAAACCTCAATGCAACTGCTGGAAGACAATTTAACTACACTATCGACAGAGCGATTTTCAAAGACGCCAACGTAGTGGTTGAGGCGCATGTCAGCCCACCGGCTTCCTGGCTGGCTTTTGACTCTGAGAGTTTGCAGTTCGGAGGCTATGTCCCCTATGACGCTGTGCCGGCGGATATCAATGTCAACCTGACTGCCACCTCGAGGTCGAGTTCGCTGTCAGACTTCCGAGTATTCGTAATCCAAGTCGAGAACCCAAATATACACATCCCATCCACTACACGGAGTTCGGCGGCCGCGCCAACGGAATCCCGGGTGAATGCATCAAGTGTTGGTGATGCCAGAAGTCGCAGGGGGAAACTTGCCGCACTAATTGTGGTACCAAGTCTGTTCCTCATAGCGGCCATAGCTGCGGTAACCTGCTGGTGGAGACGTTCCCCTGTAAGAAATGCTCAGAGCAAAAGAAAACGAAGCCTAGTGATATCTCGGCCGTTGGAGCATATTGCCGATCCATGGCCTGTAGCTGAGAGGGTCAAGAGTTTGGACTATGAAGCCCCCAGGCGGGCGCCTCTGATTGGGGCGCTCAGCGAAATGTGGAAATCAAGTACAGACTTCCAGAGTTCAAATTACCGGCGAGCAAATGAACAACCCGGCGGTGGGGACAACCTTAACTCGTATGCCACTAGCCCGAGGGAGCACACAAGAGAATTGGTTAGGCCACCTCGAGGGTGCCCAACTACTTCCGGGTTGACGGTGGATTTCCCTCTAAAGAATCCGATGAGGCCTCAAAGATACTCAGGGCAGAGCGAACGTGCAAGCTCTCTCGTCCAAAGAAACTCGCAGACTTTTGCTCGCTATTCTAGCGGGAGCGGGATTCCTCCTCTCACGGTTCGTCGGATAAATAGTGTTGGCCACGGGGCTGGTGGCTCTGGACCTTTAGGATGCGGAGTTTCTAAACGATCATGGAGGACAGGAAGTAGTCGCAATTGGGAGACAATAAGGAGCAGCGATATAAGCGCTGTTACTGAGTCAACAGACGTGCTCCTGAATGGGTTTCCCGGTATACGCCTCGTGGCAAGCCCAGATCCTGCAAGACTCTCCGTTACGAGACTTGACCAACGGAGTATTGTCCGCCGCCGTGGGCAGTCACCATTTTTCGGCGGCTCAAGAGGGGCCTACTCTCGGGGATCCTCTCCCGCTTGGGGTTACCCACCTGGATCCAGTTTTTCAATCTCGCAGATGCATCCGGGCGACTCCGCTAGCCTACTTGATAGCGTCCTAAGAGACCTGTCATCGCAAGGAACCGCAGGGAATTACTCATCGGAACCCATCGGTGAACATGGTGATGGGTTTGAGACCAGGGCTGGTGCTAGATTCAGCCAATTAAGCCGAGCTAGTAAATTCAGTGATGCTAGCAGCCGACTCTCGCGAGCCGAATCTGTTTTTGCTGAGGCGGAGGATGAAGCTGGGATACGGTATCGGAAAGAGGAGACCTTTGCGGATAGGGGCTCTTTCTATTGTACCGGAGACAGTAGGGGGAGCATCTTGGAATATGAAGCGGTGAGACTGCAAGGAGTGGTTGGGGGGGGCAGCCCAACTGCACCTATTGCTTCTCCAAGGCTAAAGCTGGTGGATTTCAAAGGAAAGAGGCCAGTGAGCGTTGGTGGCGTACGCGTATCGGGGAGAGTCCAGAGTGGTACCGAGGATGTGGCGTTTTTGTGATCGTTGGTGTGACAGCTCAGCCACTCCTTTTCTAGTTATCCTTGCTTCGTTACGCTCTTTGCACAACCGGCCTTCCCTTTTGTATTCTTGACTCACAATCCGGGCGAAACCGTGAAAAATCTGTCGTCGATGATGGGACGGCACAGTACCCTCAGGCCATAGCAAGAAGTACTGGGAAAGCCCAGAGGCAAACGCTATGGCCTGACCAAAAACGCGGCAGAAAACACCCTTGAAAGAGAGCCTGCTGGTGGGTTGGCGATATATCCCACGCGAGAAGAGTCCTCGTAGTATGAGCTTCCACGTAGCCGGCTCTAAAGGAGTCATTGAACCCGCATTAGCCTCGTAGCCTCGTTGCCTCGTAGCCTCGTCGCCCCGCAGCCATGTTTGCCTCGACGGACGCCCATCCTGCCTGTGCAAGTGGGCTAGATAGAGCACCGAGCAGCCACCCGAGGGGGGAGAGGATTATTGGAGGGGCGGATTGGCAAGGTCCCGTGGCGCAGCAGAAGGGCCCACAAGAAGAAGGATCGCGGCTTGCCGTTCGTCATAAACCCAGCAGGCGCCCACAGGAGCTGTTTCGAGAGCCTGCCGGAGCCTGAAGGGAGACAAACTAGAGGAGCCGAGTCACCTTTGCCGCTACATATAATCTTAACTGTTTAGCCAGTGTTGGAGCGGGTGTTGTGCCCGACTGCCGTGTGCAGAAAGCGGTTTCGGTTCGTCAGGAGATCGGCGCCCAGATCTCGATATTTTCCTGCATCCCAACGGAACAACAAACACGATTCAGCTTCTTTTTCAGGGAGCGTTACTTTTGCACGCTCCTCTCTTCTTGGTTTGCTGCTCTTGGCTGTCCGGGGTTGGATACCAAGAACATTGTTCAACCTACGTTCTAGGCGTCAGCAGAGCCTCTTGCCCGCCAGCAGCAGCTTTGTTAGGCTGCGGGTTGGGATTTTCGTCATCTTCAAACCCAACCCCTTCTCCCTCACGCGACAAGCCACGTCCTTCGCGAAAACCATAAGTGTTACTGCGATTCAACTCTGACTCTGCGTTCGCGCGGCCTTCAAACCTGTGCGTCGCAAGAGATTTCTTGTTTCCCTCAATTATGGTTGTTTTGGTCTCTTGGGGTTCCCCGCTTACTAACTGGAACTGTTGAGATAGGACTTCTTTTCGTCGACCCGCCACCTCTCCCTTCTTCCTACCTACACTATTTAACACCCCAGGGTACGACTGGGAGACGAACTCGCAGAATCGGTTTTTGTGGTTTTTCTTCGCTATCGTGAAAGATGGGTCAGACTCTCTCTGAGCCCGTAGTTGAGAAGGTGTGTTATTTTTTTGATTTCGTTGAAGTGACGTCTGCCCTTCTAGGTGCCTCCACAACGGATCGCGGCGATACTCCGGCCTTTGCGTCATGATTTCAGGTTCTGAAAGGCTGTCACATCGCATACTCAAGAAGGAGAAACTGATAGGGTGATTGTGTTTTTTGCTAGGAATCCGCCCAAGGTGAAGATGAACGCTTGCTTTTTGGCCTTTCTGCTATGCAGGGTTGGCGCATAACTATGGAGGATTCGCATGCCGCAGTTCTGGATCTCAAGTCGGAAGAAAATGAGAAGCCTACAGTCTCTGATAAGAGACTTAGTTTCTTTGGCGTCTATGACGGACATGGCGGCGACAAGGTCGCTTATTTCGCCGGTGAAAATATCCACAAGATCATAGCGAAGCAAGAGGCGTATAAGAAGGGAGACTATGATCAGTCTTTGAAGGATGGCTTCCTAGCTGTCGATAGAGCGATCCTAAATGGTGGGTCATGCCCACTCTAGTACTTGTTCGGCACTAATACCTTCTAGATCCGAAGTACTGTGAAGAGGTGTCGGGCTGTACTGCATCGGTGGCTCTGCTCTCAAAGTCCAAGATCTATGTGGTATGCCTTCCAGTCAATTCCACTTTTCGATTGCATTAGCTAACGATGAATAGGGCAATGCTGGCGATTCTCGCACAGTTTTGGGCGTAAAGGGCAGGGCAAAGCCGTTATCCTTTGATCATAAACCGCAGAACGAAGGTTACTTGGCCCCACTGTAGCTACATGAACACTTTGCTTACGATCTATATAGGTGAGAAGGCAAGGATAGTAGCTGCGGGCGGATTTGTCGACTTTGGCAGAGTAAATGGCAATCTTGCCCTCTCACGTGCTATTGGCGACTTCGAGTTCAAGAAGAGCGCCGACCTTGTTCCTGAAAAGCAAATAGTTACAGCATATCCTGATGTGGTGGTTCATGATATCTCTGACGATGATGAGTTCCTGATAATCGCTTGTGATGGTTGGTGCATCCCTATCAACACGTGATTCCCTATTTCTGTTCACTAATGTTTATAATTGGATAGGCATTTGGGATTGTCAGTCTTCGCAGGCAGTGGTTGAGTTCGTCAGACGTGGCATCACCGCAAAGCAGGAGCTCCATAAGATCTGTGAGAACCTGATGGACAACTGCTGCGCCTCAAGTACTGAGACCGGCGGTGTTGGCTGTGATAACATGACTATGATTGTTGTGGGGCTTTTGAACGGAAGGACTAAGGAAGAGTGGTATGATGTGATTGCAAAGCGGGTTGCAAATGGCGATGGCCCTTGTGCTCCGCCAGAGTACGGCAAGTTCTTTCTCATGCCTTTTTGATATATGTACACTCCTGAACCTGCACTAAACGTGTGCCTTTTCAACAGCGGAGCTCCGCGGGCCGGGGATCCCCAATCGCTTTAATGGTGATGACAGTCCTGATGAGTTCGACTCGGACTTAGATCACCGGATGAGAGATTTGGGTCGTCAACAGGGAAGGATCATCATTCTTGGGGACGGTACCGAAATCATGACCGGTCCTGATGATGTGGAAATGCCCGACCACGATGAGGAGGACAGGGATCTAGGTAGCCAAGTGATTAGGGGGCCAGCGAATCTTGAACAAGAGAGGAGTGAGCGGGAGGGAACACCAGGGCCAAACGCTACCCACATCGACATTTTGAACGGGAAGACCTCCGAAAAACCTCTTCAGGATGTGGAAGCCAATCACCGTCCCACCGATTCCCAGGATAGCAAGTTGGGAGCGACTGACCCTTAAAGAGATAGCCTTGGTTTCCTGTTATGCTTCAAGGCTTACTCACGCTAGTTGCTGAGAACTGTGGCGTCAGTGGCCTATGACTTCTTTCGATCGCGGTTAGTGTCGCACGATTGATGTGAGGTATAATGTCCGTTTTTTAACTCCTGGTTGGATGAGGCTGGAAATGACTGCATGATATGCTCGGGATTTCGTGTTATAACCTACATGTTTTTTCAATACTGTGGGTGGCGCGGAAGAGGGTGCTAGGGAGGCAATGGTTACACTTTTGAAGGGGCGGGATAGGAGGATGCCTAACTGCACGAGTTCTAGTCCTTCCGCAGCCCAGATCACTGCTAGATTCATCTTCAGTGTACGCGATACATCTGTTGGGGGGTGATTTCCGTTTTGTATGGGATCATTGCCTTTTGTCTTTACTTCGTCCCTGAGATTTCCATCCCATTTGCAAGGATCGGGACTCCGTTTCTTTTCCCCATAGCTCATCTGTTGTCCATGATCATCCATCTCCCTTTCTAATTATCATCGAAGCGAAACCTGTGGATAGGGGTCTCGTTGGCCCACTTTCTAGACGCATGTATTTCACAGCGCTGCAGTACAGCGCGTCCTAGCAAACCCTCAAGGCAAAAAGTGATGACTGGGAATTCCAGACGGGTGGGTGGATTGGCCTGGGAGATCTGTGGGTCACGTGAGCGCAATGACGACAGCGCGCGGAACAGGAAAGAACAGCGCGAGGAAAAGTGAAAGTGGACGTAATTCTCCTATCCCGATCGCTTGGGCGTGTGTCCACAGCCATTCCCCCAACGGCATATTTTCTCTCTGGATCCGCACGATTCACCGGTGACAGTACAGGCTAGACTACTATGCTCTCTTGATTTGTTCATGCTCGTTCGCTCTGAACTAAATTGGGTTGGTGCTGGTAGGCCCCGAGTTGCTGACCCCTTTGGAGCTGTGCACACTGACGATGATGTGTCCAGATTGATCAGTTCTTCGCTCAATTGCCTCCTTGGTTATCTTTCGCTGATGTCTTCTCCGTCATCGTCCGGGTCTGTTTCCGCAAAACGGAAACGGACCCTGAATTTGCCCACGACTGTTAAAAACTCCTCGACTGCGGATCTTCTGCAACCATCGTCGCGCGATGCTTCGGGCGAAGATGCGGAAGACTCTGCAGTGCCCGAGCACCCGAGCCACAAGCACAAGAAGTCATCTGCATCGATAGACTCGAATATACCGCCGACCAAGCGAGCGAGAAAGCACTCTGGTGCAGATGAACCGACGACGGGAACACCAACGAATGCAATCCCAGTTATTAGGAGTGAAGATCTCGGCGAAGGGTCAGAGACTACTGAAGGGAGTACCGATATTGCGAACCGTGTGAGACGGAAGAGCTTTAGAAATGGGATTACTTCTAGGGGCGTTATCGGTGTGGAGAAGAAGGCTGTGGGTGGTGACCAGGCCGGGGGAGTTATGCCACCGCCGCACAAGGCGGGTACTACTGCACCAAAGGGTTTTACTATGAATCCCCCACCTACGGGGAGAGCAGTTAGGGTTTATGCCGATGGGGTATTTGATCTCTTCCACCTTGGGTAAGTGGTGCGACCCCTTTGGTCAATCTATGATAGCGAGGCTAACGGTAGACCCGATCGTGCAGACATATGCGCCAGCTCGAACAAGCTAAGAAGGCATTCCCGAATACATACTTGATTGTCGGGGTGACAGGCGATAAAGAAACGCACAAGCGCAAGGGTGTGACGGTGTTATCAGGGAAAGAGCGCTCAGAAACAGTACGACACTGCAAATGGGTTGACGAAGTCATTGAAGAGTGTCCGTGGATTGTAACTCCCGAATTCTTAGAGAATCACCAGATTGACTACGTTGCGCATGACGACTTGCCCTATGGGGCAGATGAAGACGACGACATTTACCGGCCTGTAAAAGAAGCTGGTAAATTTCTTGTGACACAGCGGACGGAGGGAGTGAGTACAACTGGCATTATTACAAAGTGAGTTGAACCCCCTGCCTGCCATAGCCATGTGCTTATTGGAAATTTGCAACCGTACGACAGAATCGTCCGCGACTACGAGAAGTACGTTGCGCGTCAATTTAGGCGCGGTACTAGCCGGCAAGAGCTTAATGTGTCATGGCTCAAGAAGAACGAGTTGGATCTCAAACGGCATGTTTCTGAGCTCCGTGATAGCATCCGCAATAACTGGTCAACTACTGGCCAGGAGCTCGGCAAAGAGCTCCGTCAATTCTGGCAATTTAGTAGGCCTGGTAGCCCTAGAGGTCTGAGTCGGGAGAATAGTGTTGTTGATCTCCACAGCCCAACCGGTGGCAGTAAATCTGCCGCACTGGCGCATTTGAGCCATCTGGAGATCCCTCCGAGGCCTGATAGTCCTGGTGGAGACTTTGCAACAGGGTATAGTCTCGGCTTGATTGGGGGAGTGCGGTCTTGGGTTCGTGTTTCATTACTATCCTTACCTCCATATAAAGAGGGGAAAGTATCTAACAAAGCGGGGTCGCAGATGATGCGGAGTCGTACTAATATCCAAGATAGCCAGAATGTGAGTTCAGAGAGTGATGAGGAGAGTTCCAGCGAAAGGAGTCCGGATGGGGGTAAGTATTTGCCGGCGAGTGGAGAGCAAGGAAGTGGTAGTAATAATGAAGGAGATCCGATAGACGTGAAGGCTTGACTGAGTTTCTCCCTTTCACTTTTTTAAATTTCGACTTCTCTCCCCCGGGTGACGGGAAGGAAAAGTAACGGCCAGTTGCTTTCGAGTTCAGTGTGTATTATTTTATTCGTTTTTGGAACCCTTACCCTTTCCTGTTATCATTGCCTGAAAAGCAGATGTCGAGGTTTTGGTTCGTGTGGAAGTAATAGAAAACAAAACCCTCCCCCCCTGAACACCGGCAATACCTCCACCGTATTATTTACACGGGCGCTCAGAGGATAAAATGAGATGGGATTGCGCGTCTCCTGTACATTACCAGCCGGTCCAGTAGCAATACACCTGCCCGCCCACAAAACGCCTAAAAGCACTTAAATACGCTCATGCCCCGTCATGCAGTCGTGGTGGCGTTAGAACTGCCGCCACTGCCACCTTCCTCTTCGGAATCGCTCCAAATATCGCGACTCTCTTGCTCCACCTCTCTCATCGCAATAGCCAATTCCTCCAGCTTCGCTACCACATCTAGAACCCCACCATTCACACGTTGGAAATACTGGTCGTTCGCCTCCCGTCGGCGGCGCGCCAGGAGGATATCATTTTCAGTTTCGGCCTCGAGTTTCGTGCGAGTTGGTGGGGGAGTCGAGCTGATTGAAGATGCGGTAGGGAGGTCGGGGGGCAGGGAGGTGGGGTCGGGGTTTGTGACGTCGTTATTGTTGTGGGTTGTTGTTGGATCGGGGGCAGAGGTGGTAGGCTGGAGGAGGGGGGTTTCGATGATGGTGTCTTCTGTGGCTTCGCTGCGGGCCCAGGCTTTTGCGAGGGCGATTTGGGAGGCGCGGAGGCGGGAGAGCGCGGAGGAGTGGGTTGGGCCGAAGAGGTGCGTTGAGCTGCTTGCGAAGAGTTCGACTTCCTTGAGAGTGTCTTGCATTTCCGCCCAAAGGAGAGATGTGTGGTCTGGGGGTTGAGGTAGGGGAGATGCGGGGTGAGCTGCGGGTGGTTGTTGGGTTTGTTGCGATTGGGATTGCTGTGGGGGCGGCGCGGTTGCCGCCATGGAGGCAGCGGCCGCTGCTATGGCATCGTTGGGGTCTGGGATGCGATTGACGGGCTTGTTGATTGTAGGAGCATTGCGCGCAGAGCGGTTGCGGAGGAGTGGGACGCGGGGTTGTGCGGGTGCAGCGACTGCGGAGGTATGAGCGCTGGGGATGAGGATCGAAGGGAGCGAAGTTCGGGACGAGTTGTGGGATGGAGGACCAAGGAAGAGAGATGGCGGAGGTTGGCGCTGTGTAGAGGATTGCGGGGCGTGAGATGCCATTTAGTGGTGGTTGTCGTCGTCTGCATCTTGGAGCTGGGGACGACAACACGAGGCTCCCATACGATGACGTGAGCAGGTACAAAGTACAAGTACAGGGCATAGCACATTACCCGGTGCGGCTAGGGCCGAAGGGTAGGGTAAGCCCTAGACGCCTGCTAGGCGAACGCACACTACGATTGATTTCTTGGAATTTCTCGTTTAATTGTATCTCCGACCACGACGCCCGTCGGCAGCAACATTAAACCCTCACATTAAACCCCCACAGCCGTTCTCGCGATAGAGACACATAAACGGTGAGTTTATTTCCTTGGGCGCTATCCTTTCAGGCGGGGAGAGGACTGTTTGGCTATTCTCCGGCCTACACAGCCTAATCATCGCTCCAACGCAACCCTCCTGCTGACCCCTCCCTCAATACAGTAATTATGGGTAAAGGCAAACCCAGAGGTCTCAACTCTGCCCGCAAGCTCCGCAACCATCGTCGTGAAGGCCGCTGGGCCGACCTAACATACAAGAAACGCCTCCTCGGAACCGCATACAAATCCTCCCCATTCGGTGGATCATCACACGCAAAAGGCATTGTATTAGAGAAAGTCGGCGTTGAAGCCAAGCAGCCAAATTCGGCGATTCGGAAATGTGTTAGGGTGCAATTGATTAAGAATGGCAAGAAGGTTACAGCATTCGGTGGGTTTGTTCGCAGTCTGGAGAATCTGGGCGATGGAGGGAGAGCGAGAGAGTATGGCTAATTGCGGTTTGATGCTCGCTAGTACCCAACGACGGCTGTCTCAATTTTGTCGACGAAAACGATGAAGTCCTCCTCGCTGGTTTCGGTCGTAAAGGCAAAGCGAAAGGTGATATTCCGGGTGTGCGTTTTAAAGTTGTGAAAGTCTCTGGTGTTGGTCTCTCGGCTCTCTGGAAGGAGAAGAAGGAGAAGCCTAGATCATAGATCGCGTGGACTGTGGGACTGAGTTTTCGCTTTTTGTTAGAAGATGCGGTTGCAATTGCGTTGGCTGGGCCGGCCGGGGCTTTTGTGATGGGGAGGGGGACGCGTTGAAGTGTATTCTACGTTGATGTGGCCGAGGGAATACAGCATCTGAAGAATAAAGATATCACGGCCCTGAGGCCGCCCAGTCAAATTTCCCGCTTACGCCGGAAAATAGTGATTATTGAGTCCTGGAGCCGATGGAGATACAGAGTACATGACTGGTTTTAAGGATGAATTATATCGCGGGAGAGAAGGTGGATCCCATATAAATCCCCACTGACTCTTATCTCACCACCCAAAATGCCAGAATCGAGTATATACGGAGTATTGCGGCTGACCACTACTACTAGAGTGACCGGTGCTAGCCCCGATATTTTTGGATCGAGCGACACAGATCATAGATACCCATTTCTATAACATGGAGCCCCCGGCTGAGGGGAAAACATAACGCCACCCAGATGTCGCACCGCCAGAAACTCCGAAAAACATATGCGTAGACACAACGTCTCACACCTTTCCACTCTCCCCAACCGCTCCCTCCTTCCCGCTCCCGTTCACAACCCCATTCCCTGCCCCGCCCGCTGCACCCTGCGGCCCGGCACCGACCCCAATCTTCTCGTCAAACTGCTCTCTCGCCCTCTTAATAACCTGCGTCATATGCAACAACTCCTGCACCCTACCCAATTTCCTCGGATCCCGGCGCAGAGTGAACTTGAAGTCGTCGACTTTGACTTTGTTACGACGCGAATGCGTGGCAAGGGCGGCAGCAGAGTGGCATATTTCGATGATGTAGCTGCGTGGGGGGGGTTTTTTGTCAGATGGCTAACGGGGCTGGCTGGTTTAGGGTCGCGGGGAAATGAGTATTCGGGGGGGGGGGTTTAGGGGAATGGGGCATACTCGGTGAGGATCTCGTCGAGAACTTTGACCGTTTCGGGGAGGGGCTCGCGGTCGTCGCCGTAGGCGTAGAGGAGGTGTCGGACTGGTAGAGGAGCGGCGGTGAGTCAGTCAGTTACGGGGGGAAAAGTCAGGCGCACAAGAGATAGAAAAAACCATACGGTCTTTCCCAAAATTAACCTCGTTTTTGTGCCGACGGGCTCGAGTCCTTGGTTCCGACATGTTTCCCCCCCCTTCCTTGTGTTTGTGGAAAGTACAGAGTGAGGTGAGGAGGATGTGAGGCTCGTACGGGGGGGAAATCTTAGATGATTAGGTAACGCAATGCTCTCTCTCTCTCTCTCGCCAAATGTTTTTTTTCTTGGCGCAAAATGATGTGAAGACTATGTGGCTTCATTGTATCACCCAGGCCATCGAATATAACTGCAAACACGACAAGCGGTAGTACTACTAGGGAAGGTTAAGAAGCGGTAGCCATGGTAGCAAATCTACATTTCCCCTTCCCCCTCTACAACTGCAACAACAGCAACAACAACAACATCACTAACGAAATGCCAAAATAGACCGCCCTCTTCAACTTCCAATCCCTCCTCCTCGTCATCCTCCTCTTGATCTGCACGAGCTCCTACGCGCACTATGTTTTCCCTGGCATAATGGACCGGAATAAAGATGGGTGGGTACTTCCCCCCCCCCCCCCCACCGCTTTTGTGTTTGGGAACAAGGTGGGCTAATCTAATGCTGGGTGTAGCGTGTTTGGGATCTTCTGGAAATGCGCTAGGGTAGGGGAGAGACTGAGTCCATATGTGAGCATTTGTTGTGTTTTGATGGCGGTGGGTTTCTCCCCCCCCTTCCCCCTTCTCCTCGCATAAAGGAGCTGTGGCTGATGAGACTGGCTGCGTAGTTCTCTATCTTCATCCAGTAATTGGGTGTGCTGTCCTCTCCTACGTTCGTGGAGTGCAAAGCGAGGCGTTACCTTTGTTAATATTCCTGGGCCTGGTGGGAAACGGGAGCATTTCTGTAGCTTCCTCTCTGCGGCGAGCGATATCTTCCTCAAGGCCAATATGGCCTGCGTCTCTGCGCAGCACCTTTAGCTCCTAATAACCACGCCGTCCCAAACCCTGACCCTACAGCGCTCTCCATACCCAAGAAGTTGCAAGTAACAATCGAGGCTCTACTTTCCCGCAGAACCCCCCTTCGTGCGCCGAGTAGTGATGGCGGTGCGGTAATTAGGGCGCACACACATCGTCACTCCTGCCTAGTGAAGAGACGCAAAACTGGGGCCAGGAAGACCAACCCCCGTGTCATAGCGAAAGCACGTTCAATTGCGTCTAATGGTGCTGGCCTACACACTAACTCGCTCGTCATGTTACATAGTTACATATCACAAAATCTTAGGAGATACAGACTTCACGTGTAGCCCAATTTAGACCAAATCCAGAGACTAGAGAGCCCTCTACAACCCAGCCAAGACGTAAGACTGTTTAGGAAAACGCAAAACTTGTGGTGCATTGCTCGACAAGTCACCCAAAAAGCAGTCTATGCATATCCAGCCTGCTACCGTCATGGCCTACCGTGCTCCTCATCCGCTACACATTACACATGCATCCTTGTTCTCAATGCTACCTGTTGAACCTGTCAGTCCTGCGATCAATCCCTTCGTGAAAGTTACACAATAAAGACTCACACTGCAAGACCTTGTTTGCATAAATGTCACCCTCCCGGTCATTGCTGGTGTCTTCTACGTCCTCCTCTTGCTTCTTTTTCGGTTCGAGGAGTTCCTCATCATTTTGGGGAGTATCTACTGGAGGTTCAGTAGTCAGAAGCTTAGGGCTCTCGCCCTCCTCTGTATCAGCTTTGAAAGTAACTGGCTCTATAGCCTTCGAAGGAGCGACATTGTTGTTTTGTGTCGGGGCCATCAAGGAAACACCATTTAGAGAAGCCCCATTAACGGGGGGGGACTGTTGAAGGTAAGCAGGACGAGGCACGGCGGAAGGAGACGAGTAGTTATTGCTAGGAAGCGTACGCTTCTTGGGTCCTCCAGGGGTGGAACGGGCTACATTGGTATCAGCGACCTTGAGCTGTTCTTGGTCGACAGTAAACTGAATGGGCGCTGAGGCAGCCATGGTCCGCAGATAGTACATCCCCGTCTTAAGGCCGAGTTTCCATCCGGCGAAATGCATGCTGGTAATCTTGCCCATGGTCGGCTCCTTCATATGAATGTTCAACGATTGAGATTGGTCAATGTATGCACCTCTATCAGCTGCCATTTGAACGATTGTTCGCTGTGAGATCTCCCACACAGTTTTATACAAGGCCTTGATATCCGCTGGAATATTAGGTATATTTTGGATAGAACCACCATCTGCAATGATGCGGTTCTTCATGTTATCTGACCAGAGACCCATGTCGACAAGGTCCTTAAGAAGCCAGGGGTTAACGATCTGGAACTCTCCAGCAAGGACGCGGCGGGAGTAGATGTTGGACGTGTAAGGCTCAAAGCATTCGTTGAAGCCCAAGATTTGGCTTGTGCTTGCGGTTGGCATTGGAGCGATAAGCAGGCTATTCTTCACACCATGCTGAGCAATTTGTTCTTTGAGCGCTGCCCAGTCCCAGAGATCTGTTGGGGTCACGCCCCACATATCGTATTGTAGGATGCCTTTCGAGACCGGAGATCCTTCATACGTGGTGTACGGTCCATCCACCTTTGCAAGGTCGCAAGACGCTGTCAATGCACCATGGTAGATAGTCTCGAAAATCTGGATGTTGAGCTGCTTGGCCTCGGGAGAGTCAAACGGAAGACGTAGAGCAAGAAATACATCGGCAAGGCCCTGCACCCCAACAGCGATCGGGCGGTGTCTCATGTTGCTCCTTCGGGCTTCTTTAACGGGGTAGTAATTGATATCGATGATTCTGTTCAAATTTCGGACAACCACTTGCGTCACCTCGTGCAACTTTGCAAACACAAATTCACCGCGGCTTGCATCCACATATGATGGAAGTGCAAGGGAAGCTAGGTTGCATACGGCAACCTCGTCAGGGGCTGAATATTCAACAATTTCGGTGCAGAGGTTAGAACTCCGAATGGTTCCAAGATTCTGTTGGTTGCTCTTGCGGTTGCATGAATCTTTGTATAGCATGAATGGACCGCCTGTCTCTGTCTGGGCCTCGAGGATGGAGTACCAAAGTTTCTGCGCCTTAATAGTCTTCCGCCCGCGCCCTTCCCGTTCATATCTAAAGAACGATTGTTAGCTCCGACCGAACGGAGGGATAGGGGTACCATAATGAAACTTACTTTTCATATAGAGCTACGTATTCATCACCCCATACATCTGCGAGGCCTGGCGCCTCGTTGGGACAGAACAAGGTCCATTCGCCATTCTTCTCAACCCGTTGCATGAACAAATCTGGGACCCAAAGAGCAAGAAAAAGATCGCGAGCGCGAATTTCCTCCTTACCGTGATTCTTCCTTAAGTCTAAGAATTCGAAGATATCGGCGTGCCAGGGTTCTATGTAGATTGCAAAGGCTCCAGGACGTTTGTTTCCACCCTGATCGACGTATCTGGCGGTGTTGTTGAAGACCCGAAGCATCGGAACAATCCCGTTAGAGGAGCCGTTGGTGCCAGCAATATAAGATCCTGTGGCCCGAATACGGTGAATATTTAGCCCGATGCCGCCAGCAGTCTTTGAAATCATAGCACAAGTCTTCAGGGTATCATAAATGCCCTCAATACTATCTTCCTTCATATCGACAAGGAAGCAAGACGAGAGTTGGGGCTGTGGTGTACCAGCATTGAAGAGCGTCGGGGATGCGTGTGTAAAGAATTTGTTGGACATGAGATGATATGTTTCAGCGGCTTTTTCGATATCGTCACCATGAATACCGACAGCAACGCGCATGATCATATGCTGTGGGCGTTCTGCCACCTTGCCATCGATACGGAGAAGGTAAGAACGCTCAAGTGTTTTGAATCCAAAGTACTGGTAGTTGAAGTCCCTGTCATAAACGATTGTAGAATTAAAATCGTCTGCATGTTTCATCACACACTCATAGATGGTTTGGGAGATCATTGGCGAGTGTCGCTTGTTCTTTGGATTTGTGTAGTGGTATAGGTCGGAAATGACAGCAGAGAATTGCTTCTTCGTCTGCTTGTGGAGATTTGATACGGCAATACGTGCAGCAAGGATGGCGTAGTCAGGATGCGTGACGGTCATGTATGCAGCAGTCTCAGCAGCCTGCACAGACACCAAGAGTCAGAGCCACAGCTAGGCAAAATCCAGGGGGAAGGGCTCTCCTCACCAGATTATCCAATTCCACCGTAGTAACACCTTGGTAAACACCAGAAATCACCTTTTGCGTAATACAAGCGGCATCTACATGTTCCGGGTCCAAACCATAGCACAGTCTGGAAACACGAGCAGTGATCTTATCGAATTGGACGCGCTCTTTGCGCCCGTCTAGGTGCGTGCGGGGAATATAAGTATCCGTGAGGTAAACGGTGCACGGAGAGAGCTTACAGCTCCCCAGGGAGAGGAGACGTACCACGTTTGTAGACAAACATGACTTTGTCGATGCACTTCAATCTAGCGAGTAAAAGACGCGTCAAGACTGGAGTAGGGGGAGTCCGGAGAAACTGGCTGGATGTGGGTGAGTTGGTATCGTGCTATGATCAACTACGATCAATCAAAGCCTAGGGGAGGTGCAAAGAACAAGGACCTGTACAGAGAAATTGGTCGTCAGTCTCGCAATTGGTGTAATGTTGCGAAGGAAGGTTGGAGGGGCAAAATGGACTACATACATATAAACGCGTCTCGCGAACGCGTTGGAGTCACGTGTTCAGCTAAAGTGCCGAACCAGCCAGGCAAGAACAAAGTATTTCTATTATACATTTTGTATTTACCAGGAGACCAGCTTATCCCTCTCACGCGCCGGCTCTGCCCCATCATGGATTGTGAGTTATGTCGCTAGATGACCGTACAATACCGAATGTGATATACATACATCTTAAAAACAGTTTCTTAGTAGTCTCGCGTCCAAAAAGGGGACGGTTTGGCCGCTGTTTTTGAAGGCATTTATTTCCACACCGACATTGCCGCTATTATTGAAATAGCTGCTGCCCCACAAGCGAAAGAATGATTCGCCCACTTAACCTCAGAACGAGCGCCCCCTAAATTTACTTTGTGGGGCCGTCTGGAATTTTAGGCAAATAAACGACTCTCTTGAGGCGTCTCTCCAGGAGAACCCGGTTGCGAGCCCGTAAACCTGCGTCGCTAGCATCACCCACCAAAACAGCCAGCTATGATTGTTCTACCAATAGAAAGGAGCTCCTGGTGGGACATTGAAAGGAGAGGAATCTGATAGAGGGTGTGGGCAAGTCGGCAGTGACACTGCGTTAAAGAAGCATCGTCTAGATCATATGATAATAGTAAAAATATATATATATATATACACATATATACACATATATACATATGTATGCATGTATGCATACAACTATTTGCACCAAAGGACGTACAGAGTACTCTCATATTAACGAGTAACGTGTGAGTCCTCTGCCGCGGCGGGGTTCGCATCTCCCTCTAGCTCATCTGCTGGTCCATCTAGAGGAGCTCAGTAAGCCCAAACAGAACACAGTAAGTTGAGGATTACAAGACCATAATACTAACCATGCCTCGAATATAGCTTGTACTCGTCCGTCTCATAGGTTGCTGTCTTTCCACTCTCGACATCTGCCCTAGAGGCGCCCAGCTTACTCTTGGGTAGTCCCATTGAAGCCAGGAATGAAACCGTTTCCCTCCACTCTAGTTCCCTCCGCTTGTGATCCCAATTCAGCTCGTTGCCCATTATGTCGATAACCTTTGGCAATGCCTCAAGCGCCGCCTGGGCATTCAAGAACGCCAGTCGCGTTCGGCGAGCAATGACATCCGCGGCGGTTTGAGCATATTCATGGCGGACTGCGTAGCGTACCTCGCCATCAATGAAAGGGTACAGTGCGGATAGCCGAATTCCTCGAACAGGGAAGCGGAGCTCTGTTGGGGATGATAGAGCGGCTACAGACCACGCCCGGTCACCGTAAGAATCGACCAGGTGTCGTGCCACATCAGTTTCTACGCCAAAGTGCTGAATCAGCCTGATAAAAAGTGTCTTGGAGTAGCCATGGGCGCCGATAAGCTTGACCCGATGGGTTTGACATGAGCCGTCCAGACATGCTCCATCGTCCGCCGTTCCAGTATCGCTGACCCTCGGCGCATCCTTCATCGGCTTCACCTTCAGCCTAAATTGCCGAATCGCTTCGTCGACACCTTCCTCAGCCATCTGACGGTAGGTTGTCCATTTGCCCCCGGCAATAGTAAGAAGCCCAGACTCGGATACATCCACCAGGTGGTTCCTCACCAGAGACTCCGTGTTCTTTGCTTTTGGGTCGCGAACGAGTGGCCGAATACCCGACCATGTAGCAAGCACGTCTCCTCGTCGCACATTGATATCCAGCGTCAGATACCTCCGAATTTCTGCCAGAATCCAATCTATCTCTTTCTCCGAAGCTAGTGGATGGGCCGTTATTTCGGTCGGAGCGTCAGTGGTTCCAGCAATTGTGTTACCTTGCCATGGGAGGAAGAAGATAACTCGACCATCGGATGTAGAAGGGTCGATCAAACCCTACGGTTGTAAGCAGTAGTGTCAGGAGAAAGGTCAAGGCAGGGAACACTAACCATACGTGCGGGACTGTAGTATCCAGGAAGTATGACATGTACCCCCGAACTAGGAGCGACGATTTCCCGGACATCCGGGTTATCCATTTTCCTAATAGAGTCGGTGAAAGGCCCAGTTGCATTGATAATTCCCTGAAGCAACATGTCAATAAAACGCTAGAAATTCTAATGATTAAAGGAAGTTGGAGCTATGCCTTTGCTTTAATTTTGAATTCCCGCGCCTTTCCCCGATTCCTCTCTAGGACGAGATCTTTCGCGTATGCGCCGCAGAGTTTCCCCGAAGCATCCTTCTCCAGGCCTGTTACTTCAAGGTGGTTGACTACGGTTGCACCGTATAAAGCTGCGGTCACGGCTAGGGACACGTTCATACGAGAATCGTTATGTGCGCCATCTGTGGTGGTTAGTATATATTCTATACAGGATATCAGGTCAGACTAGCCATAATATACCAGTGCTCCCACCAATCCATTCCTTTTGAGCATCGGGAAGGAATCCAGAGCTTTACTCCTAGTCAGGAAATATGAACTTTCTATGTTCTCCGCTCCAGCAAGCAAATCGTAACACTTGGTGCCTAGCCAGTAGTATCTACGAGCAAGATTCAAATCGGCATAAGTGGCTTCAGGTATACCAATGGTAAGACTTACGGTGCTTTTCGCCACTGGTATATTGGCAACATTATTGGCAGCCACATCGAGAGATGAGGTGCTGTGTCGAGAAAGTACTTCCTCTCCCGTAGGGCTTCCTTCACGAGTTTGTATCTTCACGATGGGAGTCAGCTCTATCCCCAGCAAGCGGGCATACACCGCCGGAGCTCACTGGCTGTAGTCCAAGTCCCACACTGCCTTTTCGAGATATCGGACTCCTCCATGGACAAGCTTCGTGCTCTTGCTGCTTGTGCCGCTGCTGAAATCGTCCCTTTCTACCAGTGCAACCCTTAAACCCCTCGTGACGGCATCAAGCGCTATACCAGCACCAGTTGCACCACCGCCAATGATCAGTAGATCGTAGGGTTCTTCCTGCTCATCTCCTCCAGTCTCGGATGCCTGGCCGCTACTACGGCCGCCTTTGAACAACCATTCGGTTACACCCCACCCCGAAGCTTCCTGGACATCCGACCTCACACCAGCACTGCGCCTCAACTCCCTGATCTGCCCATCTCTGCTCTTCAAACCCGGGAATCTCGGCGGCTTATTAGACCTATCTGCACCGCGAGCCGGCGAGCTATCGGTTGGATCAGACCCCGGGAGATTGCGCGGGCGATAGGAGACGTAAATGACGCCGCCAGCCAAAGCTGCCGCAGAAGTCAGGACGAGAAGCGGTTTGAGGAATCGTCGTGGTGATCGCCGAACAGTCATCGCCTCTATCGAAGGACGTTGTTGACATTACAGGCCATGATTATTGCTCAACCGCGGATTTGTTCCGGGCCAAACCTAGCTTCACATGACAGGGCAAATCGCGACAAAGCAGAGCAACGCGTGCGCAGGAACTTGAGCGCTATTGGCTGTGCAGCTTATTTCGGGAGGCCTCTGTGCCAGTATGTTCAATATGGTACTCCTGTATGCAACATGCTACGGGTTGTTTAATTATTTATTTGAGGAAGAAAAATCCAAAGATTTCGCCCATGCCCTGACGTCAGCATGCGTGCAATGCAGGCCAGTGGCCCAAATACTGGAATGGCGCCGTTTCCTTTTTTCGCATCTCTCGCCAGAGTCCAGAGTACTTGTACAATATTGTACTAGTACTATCCTTGTACCTACTTGTATACAGCAGCGCCCCACAAGACAAGTCTACTTGTCGCTCGAACAGAAAACGAAACGAAAGCAAGGGGCTAAGAAAGTGTATGAGACAAGAAACCCAGTTACCCCAATATGCCATCTATGCCTTGATGTTATTGCCCCATGCCCCCCCATTGTCCCATGTCCATGGAACCGCCGAAACGCCGTTACCGATCTTGGTACAAAACTCCGCGAACTCTCACCACCTCGCGCTCCTCGGACAGCCAGCCATATGACGACCAATCCCGCCGCACATACACGCTGGTTGATGAACAACTGTGGTCCTCCGTCTCATGCTTCTAGGTGGCTCGCAACCGATCGCCTGTTCGTCAGCCTCAGAAAATTCCGTGTCCGAATGCTGCATGGGTGGTGGCACGCAGCCTGGTCGGCGGTGTTCCCTCGAAGTAATATACGTTACGCCGTCCCCAATATAGGCCCGTTCCCGACAGTGACGGTATGGGGCATCCAGCAAGAGCGGCCTAGGGGCGATATACTCTACTTCTCTCTCTCTGATAAGTTCTGGTCCCAACTGGGATGCATATCGCAGTCCTTCATCAATGTACTCGAGCTGTCGGGACTGTTTAGCAGCGCCATGGAGGATCCTTCTCGAGGTATCTAATAGGCATTCTTGGTTTCTCTCCAGCCGACCCATTCGCTCATTTAGAATCTGCTGGTTCTCGTCTAGAATAAACTGGTTGTCGCAGACTTCGCCAACATGCCGTGCAATCTCCATTGATGGGTCTGGGTTAACGATGACCGGGTAATGAGCCCTCTGTGTCATCTCCACAAATTCCGCTCGAGGCCTTGGTCTCCGGCGGTGAACGGCGAACGGTGAACCATGGGGTCTAAACCATTCGTATGACATGACTAGGCCGTAAGGTGCCGGGGTACGTAGCAGAGATGATGACCGCGGGCGTTAAAAAGACGGTCTTGTGAATGTTCTCGACAAAATAATTGAAACCAAGTAAAACAACGGAGGGTTGGTTTCCGAATGCGCTGGTGAATCGAAGACATGCCCAGAAGGGGGCTTCCAGGTCCGTACTGAGATGATAGACCTCATCATATATAGCACACACAGGCGTCGGTTCTGGACCACCCCAAGCCTGCTCCGTAGCCCGACCAAACCCCCCCCCGGCGCCTGTGCACTTCATGGGATGGTAAATTGGGGAATCGTGCGCCCGTCCAATTGCACGCGTCCGAGCGGCCCAGGACGCGTTCAGGGGAACCGAAACGCCAACTGTTTCTGCCCTGCGCACCGTCTTGACGTTTCGCCCCTTTACTCCGTACGCGGTTACAGTGCAGGACAAGTCACATACAAGTACGAGGTACATATACACACACCAGATAGAGAACTGCTTCGCGCGTATACCGTACACACAAAATACATGAACAAAGCCCTGATCTCCGTAGAGCGATCGAAGACCGTCCCGGACTCAGCCGGACTCAGCCGGACGGGCCAACCTCTTTTCGCTTGCTCTTCTCACCACACAGGGACTTCATCCGCCTTTCTCTCGGCGGCGAAGTACGGGAACAGGCATCCGCAACACCAAGATGGTGGTCATCCCATATCTGTTAGCGTTAGCCTGCCCCAACCCCATTAGCCGCCTCCTCAGTCTATAATAGGAACTTTGCCGCGATGCTGGTGTCCAGTGCCGCGTTCAACCTCCAACTCGGTGTTACTTGCAAGACTTTCCTTTCGAGTAATTCGCTCCCGACCGCCTTCCTGTGTGGTGTTGCTGCCTCTGAGCGGGAGATATGGTTTTCTAGGGGGCACGGATTCTGTATCAGCATCCGACTGTTGCTTGACGGCAGACAGCTCCGTGCCAGCGACCCATGGGACGGGGGCCTGGTTGAGTGCTTTGCAAAGGCATTGAAGGACGCCGAGGTAGCTCTTCTGTATTCACCTGCGGTAGAGCGTATCTGACAGAGCAGCTCAAGTAGCTCTGGGCGCAGCTTCACCTTCAGGCCTCTCTAACTCTTCCTTCACATGACCAACGCAACTCAGAGACCCCGCCGAGAGACATTATCATCTACCTCAATCACTTTAGAACCAGTGTTGACGCATTAGGACCTCCCCAGCAAGCCGCAAACATTTTCTCACTTTCGAACGCCGATGTGAAACCACCATTGGGTATCCCAGCAGCAACAATTAACGAAGTACAGTTGACGTTGGAATTTTCCACTAGTACTCAAGACCCCACCCCGCGGCGTAGGGCGCCAAAAAGGTCCAGGACAGAGAGCAGCTTTTCAAGCAACAAACACCAACTAATTCCGGAACCTTCGGATGGGGGGTCGTGGCCTCCACAGCCCGTTGAATCGTCATGGCAAGGGAAGAACAATGAACCGTTTCCTTGGCCCGAAGAAATGCTCTTATGGGTACCACCTTATCCAGACTCTATTCCACCACTACTGGATATATCCCAAGCTCCGCGAGAAATCCTCAAAAGGCCCCCAGGAAAACGAGCCGCGGAGGTACCGGAGGGCGCCGCGACTGAGGGCGCCTCCTGTTCGCGCCCCCCGTTGGAACACATGATTATGCTGGTAGATGTGGCCCTTCGCAACCTGGTCACTAAAAAGCCTTTACGAACGCCACCAGGGGTTGTGTTAGCTGGAGCAACACCTGAATTTAGGCTGTCAGAAGTTGCCCCATCTCTATGGAGCCCTGGGTATCTAACTGTATGTTGAGTAGAGAGCACGGGTCCGCTACTGATGTCACCACCCCAATTGCTTGCATACTAATACTAGATTTTGCAGGCAATCTCCAGGAGATCTCGCTTTCTCACTGTGATATCTCAAACTATTTCCTTTCCAATCTACAACTATGCTCGTTCTACTTCGTTGAAGGTCAAACTTGAGCGTCTCTCATCGCTTCCTCCATCTCCTTTATTCTACTCTCCACCAACCCCAGCCCCAGAGAAGCGCCAGCCCCCTTCACAGGATCACAGCACGTCTTCGGCTATCTACAATGTGGTTCAGGCTCGGCTTTGGAGGATGATGCAGCAAAGCCTTTACGATCCAGGCGCTGCGCGAAGACTCAAACCTATGAAGCTAGTTAGCAAACATGAAGGCAATAGCTCAAGGAGACCTGATGGGGTTATTCTAGAAGACGATATTTCCTCGTGTCTTGGGAGTTTACTCGGGGATTCCAGTTCTGCGCCTGATTCTTTAGGTGAGTTTGGTGAGGACGTGTTAACAGGCCTCCTAGGCTATGATGAGGATGATTTACTACTCGGACATTTCAACGAACCCATATCGCTCAGACATGAGCCGTCTAATATCGAGAATTGCCACGACAAGTCTGTCGCCAAGAGAGGGGAGTCTCTTCTCCTTGGCCAGTGTGGAGATGGCGACGAAATGCTTGCCGTCGATCTTCAACCTATTGTGGGTGGGAGTCACAAGCTTCCCTGTGAAGCAGGATTGTTTGATGCGCCTGAGCCAGATTTTCCCCAGTCATTTCAGAGAGACAAACTATACTTGACTGAAGATGGAGGTTGGGCCGCTATGGGTAACGGGCATGTGCCCATTTGTGAGGCGGACTTGTTTGACATGCACGAGCTAGGCGCATTTGCTGGGAACGATTCGCTCCGAGAGCTTCATAAGGAAGGAGGAGAGAACCAATTGACGCTAGCTGAAGAAGAGATTTTTGCCGTGGAGGCATCTGTTCACCATCGGGGACGGCAATACGATTTTGTGGAAGAAGATGAAATGCTATTCTAGATTTGCACTTTAAATTTTTGGTGTCGCATTTTGAGCAGAGCCAAGGCAATGATGTATGTATATATGTATAGTAAATTGATGTAATAGTGATATTAATAATGGTAGTTAAATACATATCTTAAAACAAAAGTTCTTAGTGATTTCGCATCCAAAAAGGGAGGGTTTGGCCGCTGTTTTTGAAGGCATTCCCACACGACATCGCCGTTCCTACCGAAACCACCACACTTCGCCTCACCCTGAGTGGGTGATCAGGATGGCAACCACTCACCTGCTAGAATAGAGCGGAAATTTGGTGAGATAGCGATTCGGGAATAACAATAGGTTGTTCTCTAGAGCCGATGACAGCTATTTTTACTAGGTCTTCAAAGTAGACGAAAAAGTTGCGCCCTGCACCTAGGTGGCGCCGCTTTAGCTGGATGAGCTGGTGGTTTAGGGAGTTACGGAAGCACGCACCATAAGTATTGTGGAGGCAGAATCTGAGCCCGGGCAGCTACAGTACCTCCGCAAAAGTTTTCGCGAATGCTCTCAATTTGCGACACGTTCTCCGACCATAACAACCACACTCTTCACGATGCCACACACCCCACTCAGTCCTAAAAGTGCTAATGCATGCGTCCCAAAAAATCAAAAGACCTCTAAAAAAGAGCTATCACCTCATAAACGCTCTATGATCGAAGGAATGCATCTTGCAAGCATTTCAAATTGTGAGATTTCACATCTTACTAGTACACCTGAGTTTACCATCTTGTCTACCCTCAAGCTCCTTCCCTTACAATCTAAGGGAGAGTCTTTACCTCAAAGCGATAGACCCTCTAAGCGTAATAAAGTCCAAAAATGCAGCGTTATTTGATATTGTCGCCAAAACCCAAAGGCTACATATGCAACAGTTATAAGAGAGCTTACTCTTGATTGCAGTCATGATACGATTGCGCGTATTGTCAAAAAAAAAGGAATTAAAAGTTGGCTTATTAAAAAGCGACCAATTTTGACAAAAAAACTGGGGTGTTGAGGAGTGGAAGAGATATATATTATTACGAGCCAATGTTATAAGCTTTATAAGCTCATTGTGAAGCTCATAAACCTCATATAAGTTTACAAGCCTCTATACAAGCTATAACCATATGCAACTGTACACAGTTCTATCTACAGGCTGCACCGCAAGCTTCTACTATAAGCAGCATAGCTCACAGGCTTGATCTCAGGCCCAACCTCACCACGAGCTCAACTGCTTGTCATCATCCTGTAGATTCAGGTACCATGACATCATCCGGCTCAAGGTACACAAATTGAAAGTTTAAGAGCTATTCTTTTACAGATATAGAAGACGGCAAAAAAAGTCATGGGTTTTGTAATGAGCCTCATGAGCTTACTGTGAGGCTCATGAGCTTCGTACAAACTCGCAAGTCTCTATGCAGGCCTTAGCCGTGCACGACGGTATACAGACCCGTTCATGAGTCTGTGCGGTATACAGGCCCATTCACGAGCTTTGTCGCAAACCCTTACTACGAGTAGCATAGCTTGCCGGCTATAACGGAGCCACGAGAGCTCGAACCACGGAGCGAGCCTTGCTCGCATTGCCAAGGTTCGCGGCTCGCGAACCCCTTAAGAGACCAACGAGGATGCTTCTTGCAACCTCATCGGTCAAC
>JAJDFF020000412.1:0-27474 GCA_021527025.2 Geoglossum cookeanum | reverse complement strand
TTCGTAGCCTCGCCGAGACGACCGCCTAATCGTGACCCCGTACGAGCACCTGCGACCACTCACCTAGATCCCTAACATAAGGGGTTCACAAGCCGCAAACCTTGGCAATGCGAGCAAGGCTCGCTCCGTGGTCTGAGCTCTCGTGGCTCCGTTACAGATAGGGACTGTTTTCGTTGTATGTCTGGATTGTTATGGACCTCCGATTGGAGCCTCCGATCTAGCCTCTATGAGCCGCATGAGCTCATCGCCAGACCTACAAACCTCGCGCAAAGCCCTCGAACCTCTATGTGGACCTCAACTGTACTGCCCAACAAACTCACAAACAGACCACGCCACATACCACCACCACTTGTAGTATAGCCATCGGGCCCAACTGCGGCTGGGATAGCTCATGATGGTTCATAGCGGGTTCAAGAGCTCTCTCTTCTTATGTATATAAATGCGAGACCTCCTTCTACACCTCCTCTCTTCTTTAGCTTTGAATCATTGAATAGAAGTATTTCTACCTTGCTTTCCAAGCGCCCGGAATCTACGTTCGTGACATGGATGAGTTGAACGTTATATGCTTGTGGGGAATGCTTGTGGTTGCTTGCTTGCGGTCTTGTCATTGTTGCAGAGGACTGACATCATTGAGGTTTCTGGAAGCCTAAGCGGCTTGGGCAGTCCGACGCGACTGAGAGCCTCCTTTTGAGAGCCTCATTGTCAGTGCATTACAGTAGAACTAGTGAAACCATGTATTTAAGCAATTTATTGCCTGTTACGAGTCTTCAATCTTAGCCTCCAATCTAGCCTCTTCGAGCCTCACTGAGCCGCATGAGCTCATCACCAGACTCATGAACCTCATGCAAAGAACTCAAACCACCACATGTGCCTTAAGTATGATGCAAGACTTTATACGGACCTCAACTAGACTTACTACCCAATAGACCTATGAACGGTCCATACTGCGAACTACTACCATTCGTAGTATAGCTAATAAACCCAACTGCAGCTGGCATGGCTCGTAACAGTCCGCATCGGGTTCGAAAGCTCTCTTCTCTTATATATATAAACGCAAGTCTCCTTCTATACCTCCTCTTCTCTTTAATTTTGAATCATCAAATAGAAGTAGTCCTTTCTTGCTTTCCAAGTACCTGGAATCTACATTTGTGATATTGCTTATAGTAGAATAGATAGCAATTAGTTCTTTTTCTAATCTATAGAACTGAGAGTACTTCTACTAATTGAGATTACTTCTTTATCGCCATGATAATTATATTGCCTCTACAAACACATTACAATTATGTTATGCTACAGTTGTTCTATCATTATCATAAGTCGTTATATTACTATATATCCCTAAAATCCATACTACAGTCTTATATCATGGCTCCATTATATTGGCATCTTTCAAGCATCATATTACTATTAAGTTTTTAGAAAACTACTCTTTATAATTAATATTGTAATTAATATACTACTTATATCTTGGCAATTTACTACTACAAGAATAGTAATTATTATAATTAGTATTTAAAATAAATTGACTAAACTTAATAAAAGGTAAATAACTTTATTGATTATATAATATTAGACACTGGAATTGAGCTATTAAGTTTTATTCATTATTTTCTCATTTCATTCATAGCCAACTCCAACAGTAGCAACATAGCTGTAAGAACCCTTCTTTCTCTATCTTCAGATTATTATTCTCATGTCAATTAGACCCATTTGCATTAGTGTAACCATCTAAATCTGTTGTAATATAAATGATGTAGATTGAGCATCTAAGTACAGAAATAAGAGCAAGAGAATGTTGGAGAGGCGAGAGAGAAAAACTCTTGCATGCTAGCGGCTCGGGCTATGCAAATAGGGGCCACACAATTTGGCTAGCTCTTATTCGCCGCGGCGGGAAATCCTCGGGTTGTTCCGCCCGCAACACTTGTCATTTCAACAAAATCCAACAGTTGGGAGTAGAGCCATCTGATGGTAAGGTGAAATTGTGTGGAAAATAAAATCCACACGAAAATTTTAATAACCTATAATGGTAGACAACTTAAAGAGAGCCTCTAAAAACGCGAAAAGAGGCGATAGAAGCCTGGACTACAGCATGGCAAAACCTCGGGCAGGCTGAAATTTAAGCTTGGATAGTGCGAATCACGAGCCACATCCTTCAAGTCATTCTGGACAAAGGCTGGAATTGGTAATCGTGAGAGGCACCAGTGGCAACATTCAAGCAAAGCCTAACCGGAGAGTCCGAAGACTTCCGGCTCGAGCTTCTGTAGAGTGTAGTCATATTGTAAAATAAGATAAAACCAGGCCAAGCTAGTTCCCTATTGGATCTAGCTACATATCGTACGTACTCTTATTCGGCACTGAAAGTGCGCGTCCAATCATTCACCACGAAGGATTTCTGCCATTCCACTGAAGCCCATTCCTTCCGCAGCCTGGAGAGCTGTCATTCCTCGAAACCCTTTAACATCTCGATCGGCTCCCTTCTTTAAAAGAAATCTGACGCGTTCTGCATCCTCTCTGCCCACCGCCTGGTGCAGCGCCGTTCCGGTACATAATGGTGCAGCATCAGGATCATGGACCGTTTGCACGCGGTTGATGTCGACACCGCTGTCAAGTAGATACGCCATAGTATCGATTGGCCCCGGGTTCTCGTTTATGCTTGCTGCCGCCGCTATCAATACGTCCGACCCTTCCAGTTTTGCACCGTGAGACACAAGTGATTTGACGACATGGGTAGAACCCTCGACGGCTGCTCGCTCTAGCGGCGTACCACCCCTTCCGTTATGCAGATTTGGATCTGCGCCATGCTCTAGATGCCAGTCTGCAAGCTTGTCGCTTTGGAGAACGCCACTATATAGGTTCTTAGTGATACGCTTATATCTTCGAATTTACACATCATACCTGAGGGACGTAGTGCCCCAATATTGCTCGTTAATGTCCCATCCATGATCAAGCAACGCTTGGAAGACCTCCGTCGAGTTGCTCTTTCCTGCGGCTATAATAACTGAGCTCGTGATTTCAGCGCCTTGTCCGAGGAGAAATGAAACGAGGAATGGATAGCCTTTCTTGGCCATATTTTCAAGCCTCCATTGGCGATCAGCATGAGGATCATCGAGGGAATCCAGTCGGGGAATGGCCCAAGGCCCGGCAGCCCTAGGATTGCTGGCCGACCATTGATCGAGAAGCGGTTGGGCTTCTTGAGGTCGCCCCGTGCGACAGGCCTCCTCAGCTGCGCCCAGAAGTCCATCAACCGTGTCGTGCCCCATAGTGGATATAAGGCTTTGAGTGAAAACTCGGGATACTCGGATAACGATTTGTTGGTAGGTATGCAATAGGTTCTGGAAGCTGTTGCGATGGTATGTGAATGTAGCTGCTCTGATTCCTGAGAAGATCTGGGCAAGGTGAGCTATTTATCTACCGAAAACGAGGTCACAAGTCGTTGGCCGGGGCCAAGTGGAACCCCTTGCAAGGCTGAGTCGAGGGTGGCTGTGGTGACGGACCCCACCCTCCACCCGCCAATCCCCGCCTCCTTCGAGCCCCAGGACCGAGGGTTGGCGTTTGAAATCTCCGCATCATCGAAGATGACTGTTACATCAACAGACCCATTCGACCCCCTCGAAAGAAACTAACTTGTTTGGCGCAGCTCTGTAATCAGGTTGGTCGGGCGATCGCGGGAGGGCAATATAGAGAGTAGTCACGATATAGTCATAATAAACGGTGTTTAGGGCCGCAAGGATACTACTCAATTGGCTCATATCTACATAGAGATCGAACACTCAGGCTACTTATAAAGCCAGCTGAGTGTTCATTGCGCTGCCGTGAGGGCAGCCTCATTGGCGCCCGATGGCAATGTCGACATCGCCATCACTCGCCCATGGGGGGTTGCGCTTAGCCTAGCCAGGCTAAGCATGCGCCACCCACCCATTGCTTCGCCCAATTGCTAGCCCTCCTTTGCATACTCCTAATGCTCCGCTCGAGAATTAGATAAACTGCAGTCACTTAGCACGGAGTGCTATGGAGTCGGCGGCATGGAGTCCAGCAGCATGCTAGAGTGCTACTGCTCCATTCATAGCCCCGACAACTGCAATCTCTGGCACTGCGCGTGCCAGCACGGCGGCTAGGCAGGTTACAAACATAACCCTCAAGAGACTAGTATCATGCGACGAGGACAATGGCAATGACGCGTTGAACAGCCGCCCGATTGCAGGCATAGAAATCACCTCTATTGTGCTTTCTTGAGGGTCTTCAGCGGTGAATCAAAGACTGACGGAATTCAGGATCTACGGAAATTGCTAACAAAACCTCAGACATCAAATTCCTAAATCCTATTCGAACACAAAAACATATGGAAAAATCTAGTCCGACCTGCACCCGACAACTAGCAGAGATTATCAGACAGCGATGGGGAACAGGCAGTTCCTGTTCTCGCAGTTGTAGGCCACCCTGATTTTGAGATTCTCTTCTGCAAAGATGAGCAATTCCGCCCTTCCAGTGCCACTGATAGGAGCTGACCAGGATACTATTACTTTGCCCCTCACATTTTGATTTGACTCGCTGAATGCACTTGTCTTAACGTAAGTGGCCTTGACAACTCCATCCGCCGAAATGGCGGGGAACACACCCCTAATTGATCCGTCAAGTTTCGCTACTTTGTCTGCCGCAACTGTATTGGGTGAGAAAATCATGGCCTGCGGTCTGTTGCCAAGCTTCTCCACGTGGTCATGTAGAAATTCATCGAAAGGTTCCAGGATGTTCTCTAAGAATGCTCCTTCGTTTTGGAAGTTATATACGTCGCGAGTTACCTCAGGTAAGTGCGCGATGGTGAGTCTTTGGCCGGAGGAAACGACAATGACTATGCAGCCGTAGCAGAAACTAGCTCCATAGGTATTTAACCCATTCCCAGGAAGGTCCCAATGCATCATTCTGCGTATCAATGCTTTTCGTGATTCGGGTAATGCGTTCCAGATCGCGACTAAATCGGGGTTCCGCTTCGTCAAGGATTTCTTGCCCTCACCGTCCCTGGGTAAACCGGGTTCTGGAACGGGCAGGGCAGTGCGGTCGTCACTGCGTTCTTCGACACCAGCTACTCTATGAGGGAGTGAGAACAGGGTTCTAAGTTATAACCATGAACGGTTGTCATTCACCTTGGGTCAGGATATGATTTGACCTGAGTCGCAAAAAGGAGGAACCCAAGAATGAGTGTTAAAAGGAGGTTCCGAAATTGGACTGAGGCGGCCATTGTGCGGTTATACGCTAGACAGGGGTAAGAAAGGTGTGGAATAGGGGAGGTGCAGATTCTCAGGGAGCGAAAGGCGAAGTGTGTTATCAAAAAGTCTGGAGGTGAAAGTCTGGAATGCTGAGTTGTTGCTAGCTCTACTTGCAGAAGGACAGAAGACGAGATTCGATCCAGTACTTATAATTAAACAAGAGAGAGGGTTGGAGGTTGCCAGCACTACGAATAATTCGTTGGCCTTCTTGATAGAGGCGGAGAGAGCCAGGCTTGGCCAGAGGCCATGAGCGCAATCTCCAATTTTGAGATATCATCACTTTCAAACACCGTAAGCCGCGGTCCTAACAATCTCTAGAATGCTCAGCCATCCTTTCGACGTTGGCAAGTACAACGCTATCTGCTTTTGATGCCGTGCTCTCCGAATCCAGGCCAGAGATCAGGATGCAGATGACGCCAACAAATCCGTCATCCATTCGGTTTCAAAGGTTTGCTGCGCTCCGGGTAGCGCCGATCCAGCGATGTATGATGTCAGGTGCTGGTGTTTCAAGAGCCAGAGTAAGGCCGCAGCCTAGGTGGTGCGGCGGCCGATCGGAATCGGAATCATTTGCTGTTACTGGCTGGAGGGGCAGTGTTTTGCCGCAACCGCAGAGATTTGCGTAGGGATGTGATGCAGAGTGGATAGGTTGGTTGCTTGATTAATCCAATTGACAGGAGACCTCGCAGAGGTTTGTTAGGCCAAGCAACCATGACATGGCGGGGTAGGGTGGCGGGGTAGGGTAAACCCCTCAGAACTCCAACAGTTTGGATTGTGCAGCGGGCGACGTGCGTGTGTCAGACGAGCCCTGGCGCAATCTAAGGATTGTATGGGGCGGCGGCGGTGGTTTGCCTCTAGGGGGTTACCCGGCTAGGCTCATGTGTAGCCCCCTTATTGCTCAGTGGTGCTTATTGCGGGGCGTGCAATGCCCTCTCTATTCATCTTTGATACCGCCCCGCATCTCGCTAGACTTGTGCTTACGCCAAACACGAACTCATCACAACTATCGAGAATTCGAGCGAATAATAATAGATCGCGATAGTAACTTAATTGCAGCTTGACAAGATGAGACCCACACGACAAGACATTCGCCCGCTGAGATCCCCCGAAGGCATAATAGGGCCAGCTTACGTCCGGCTGGCTCCTATTCACAGGTACGGGTTGCGTCTCAGACTGCTAACTTACCACTAGTGCCATGCAATTTCTGTTGTAATAGGCGTGTAGAATGGATTAATTAATTGGTTGGTGATAATCTAAGTAACAAGTTGTGCGCGCGAAAGTTCTTCGCGCACCAAGAACCTGGAGCGAGCGAATAGGGGCAGCACAAATCGGCTGACTGCTGTTTGGTTCGCAGTCACAATTCTCACTTGAATATCCAACGGTTTCCATGTGAACGCCAACAACAACAACCACACCCAGTTCCTCCAATTCGCCGCAAGGAGCGCCGGGAGCCAAATGCGACGGTGGGTTGATACACACGGCGATAAAAATCACTGGGCGGAGGCCTTTGGCGAAGTGATGGAATTGCCAGGGCCGGGTTTGTGCCACGTCTGGAGAGACTGGTACCAGAATCACAGCATACCTATGAATACCACGCAGGAGGATCCAGGGATGAATCCTGCCGGGGCTGAATCCTGCCGGGGCTGAGCTCAAATCGATCAATCTGTTGTTCTGTACGATAGAATTTGTTGGAAGGATGTTTATCACGATGTAGGCAGTGCGAGAGTAGAGTAGACGATAGTAATGGAATAATCTACGAAAAGTGGGCGTCCTCGTGGGCTATGTGGCATTGCGGGTCATTGAGTTTACCCCTTGCTTGCTCCTTGCTTCCTCCGTAGCTATGCCGACATCGCCAGTCAGTGGAATTGGTTGTGTATGTGGCAGTGAGTGTGTAAGGAGGTGACGCGACCAGAGGACACAGAGGGAAACTTTTCGCCCGCTAGCGCTTCAAGCTAGCTGAATAGGAGCCACGCAGATTGGCTGTCCTCCATTTTTCGCTACAGAAGAAGTCGCGGGTAGCTCAGCGCTGCCCGCGACGACATGATATTCCAACACAATCTCCCACTCTTACTGCGATCAGGATTCAAGTGCGTACACCCGATGGCAGATTGTCAGGACGACGACCAAATTAAATGGATCATCGTTGTGTTCCATATCGGCTCGCTGACAGGATCAGAGGAAAGGCCACCGTCCGAAATGATGATGGCGCTTCCAGCTACGGCTCGAACCTTGAGATATGCAAATATAAATATGCTCTCATCCCACCAGACGGTCCCTCACCATCCAGCTCACCATCGAACCAAGTACTCAAAACTCAATATTTATTCACTATCGACTCATACCACCGCTTCTCTCAGATAGTCATCTTCTGAGCACACAAAATACCATCACAATGAAGGGTATTATAGTCTATAGTCCGTCAGTTTTACGATGGTACAGTCAACTAACTCTCTCACAGCAACGACTTTTGCCATTGTTTTTCTAGGTGCCAGCGGCTTAGGAGCGCTAGCGAATCCTATTGAATCCAACGACCCCCTTTACAATGAATGCATCGAATCCGGCAACGAGGCCGAAGAGTGCAATCTGGGCGTCAAGATCGCCAAACGGGACGGGAACGACGTAGACCATAACCCCTTCCACGACTGCCTCGACTCTGGCAAGACCTTCGAAGCGTGCCGCTTGGCCGTCCCGATTACTAAACGGGACGGGGACGACGTAGATTCCACCCCCTTTCACGACTGCCTGGACTCCGGCAAGAGCTTTGACCAATGCCGCGTGGCGCAGAGTCTGAAGGCCCGCTCGGATGTGACGCTAGTAGAGCGTGGCTGGGACGGCGTCTTCAACGCATTCGGTCGAGGTTGGGGCGGACAGTCAAAATGTTATTCAGAGAACAAGGGCCGCTGGCTGACCAACACCGCCGTTCGAAAACTCGCAAAGGAGGCTTGTACGGCAGCTCTGAAGAAGGCTGGCCAGGCTGGCGTGGGGCTCTTCACTAAGAAATTGACCGGTTTCTATGATAGCCCTTTTGGTCCAGTTGTTAAGCCTGGCGTCAAGTTCATGCTCAGCACCTATGTTCGGAGCAAGCCTGGAATCGACTTCAACCTTGACACGATAGGAAGAGAACTATGCGAGAAGGGAGTCAAACACCTGGCCGACGACGGCGAGTGCAATAAGGCGAAGAAGGTGGGTGTTATTGTGTCACATCGCGCGGTCAAGGGCGGCATTTTCGACTGGACCATCGACGGCAGTCCGCCGGTCTACGGTAACGATGGGGCTTGCTCGAACTGCATTCTTAGCATGGTCATTGAGTCTTAGCACGGCCATACAATCCGCTCCATTTCCTTTGTTGATTCTTGTTGGAAGTTCACATGTTAGTTATGCCATCGGACCGTGACTTTTCCCGTGACGACGAATAGGAGACACCCAATTTGTACTGCCCCTATTCATCAGCCTTGGTTCTTAGCGGACGAGTGTTCTTTTTGTCTGGCGCATGCGCAACCTGTCACGTTTTCCTTTCATCTCATTTTCCTGTCCGCAGCTGCTTCTCGCAAATGCCTCGAGGTTATGACCTATTAGCCTTTCCAATCTAGAAGCAGCAAACTTTGCCCGATGATGTGTCTCACGCAAAGCCGTAAAAGTTTGCTTCCTCTAGCCGCCTCGTGTTAAAATATCCGCGGTCATACGTGTAAGGCTGACCCAGCGGCTGGCGGCGAGATATCTGAAGGAAATAATTGAGGACCTTGCGAAGATTCTCTGGGGAAGGGGCTGTCATTGTACATACGTGATAGCCCATGACACTCCCCGGACTCGGATGTAGTTAACATGTGAAATCAATCAGACTTCGGGAAATACGCCTTCGTGTAGCAGCGGCAAACGGCGGGTACCGATGGTATCAGTGCGAGACGGATATCGACATGGGCGGTGTGGAGTTCACTCACCGCGGGGTTAGGACTTGCATTATTGGCGTTCGCATACCACTGGGTGAAGATGTCACTGCCTGTGAGCTGTTTTGCCTTACAGCGATGGCCGTTAAATCTCAGAAGGCCAAACCCAGGGCCAAATCCCACACGGTAGGCATGTAAGTGGTCTGACCAGGTTGACGATGCTGACTTATGCACTCGAAGGTACGAGTCCTGACCGGATCACCCTTCTCGCAATTCCGTATCCTGAAGGCGACGATCCCGTCATTTCTGGTCTCCGAACTCAGCAAACGGGAATGCAATTTCACCGTTGGGTTCGATATCGAGTGCTCACCGTACTTTGATGCTCTTAACCAACAACAACTCTACGGCTTAATAGTGGCTTTTTTCGATGAGTGAGGTAGTCTGAACATGACATATGGCTGTGGTATTGCTGTGTATGTAGCTTAATGCATGTGGTGTTGGAATACATTAAATATCTACCCACGCCTAAATTTTTACTTGCTTCGCGTAGAATAGAGAGTATAGGGAGAGAAACAACAATGAGCACGCAAGACGGAAATGAGCGCCCAAGAAATCCCCCAGGAGTCCAGCTATACTTGTGCGTGCCTCGCCGACCTGCAGCTGAGCTTCGCCAACTTGGAAAAAGCCAGCGGGTTTGGGATAGCAAATTTCGAGGAAAACAGTTGGGACGAACTTCTTCCACATGATTGTGGCGGAGGAGTAACTGGCCGTTCCTTTAGGCGCTAGGCAGAGACAGAGGCCTTCTTTGGTCTGTGATGTCTGTTGCGAGACATTGTCTCGGAGCATTCTGCTCAGGGAGATGCAGCCTCGCTGCTGTGAGTGGTCCCCGCATTACTGCGAGGATCCATGAGCAGCTGAGGTCGGGCACCGAGCAAGCTGAGGTCGCGGAGCGACCTCAACTCCATGACGTTGAGGATATCGTCATGGTGGCGATAACCTCGGCATGGCCGAGAATGGTCCTTGGCATTGCTGCCGCGCAGCAATGCTTCATGTATTTAAATCTAGTCAATTCCCGCATAATCTATGTACAAGTAGTGTAGCAATCGAATCACTTCTCAATAATGTCAACCTAACCATAACAGTAATGTTTGCAAACACTGGGAAAGTCGACATTGATTGATGCAAATGAACGATGCATCAGGAGAGCGCTTTGCATATTCTTCGTCTTTATCATACCTATCGTCACAGGATGATTCGTGATAACGCACGGTGGGTGGTTGAGAGGACGTGATGGCATGGATACGGGGATCGATATTGTCGTCGGTACAGAGTGAGTTCAATCGATAAGGAGATTTCGCAGATGGGTATATGTATTCATGCGTATAGCCCAACCACTGTAACAAGACCCACAAGTAACCTAGACTTGTGACAACGTTCTCCCATGTCTGACGCACTACCACAGCAGTACCTATCTGTTTGTAGATTTAATGCTTTGATCACTGTAAGATCTTACTAATCAGTTGAACAAAAAAGGTTCTAATATAGGAGCAGACGTGCAAGAACGTCCATGCTAGGTTTGGATATTCAGACCTGCATATCGCCGAAGGGGGTAACAGGTTGAAATTGAAAACACCTTGCGAAATGCAGTACTGCTCAACAAAGCCCAACCGGAGCTATCTGCCCTCCAGGCAGGCGAGAAGATGTTCATATCCTACAAGAAGACGAACCCGAAACAGATTGCCCTGAATACAAAAGAGAAACTCCTCCAGAGACGCCTTAAGATACTTAATTGGCGTTGGCTTGATCATATCTAGGCAGAGTGGCGATATCACGCTCAAACTCTTACTCAGTTTCCATGCTTCTCATTTCAGCTACAAGTTTCTGTTCCGTCCTTCCACCCCAAACGAACATTCGGCAATATCTCTTTGCCTCTTCAGTCCAATTTTTCCGATCGATAAAATTCCTGAACGAATAGTCAGTAGGTTTGAAATACAGGGTCTCGGTGTCCCACCAGTGATTATTTTGTCGGCTGGCACAAAAAACCATATGTGGTATTGCGTCAAGTCCTTCCTTTTCTAGTGCGGTAGTGACGTTTAGGTCATAGATGAACCATCTATTCACCTGCTTATCTATATCAAACCCACCAGGGATATGTACGTGATCGTAGCCTGAAGCTTGCAGCTTTGTGCTGAAAGGTCGGCGGAGGGTTTGTTGGCAGAACTGGTCCCCAAGAGTTTGGTGACGTGCGAGCGGATCGCCAGGTATATCTGAGACGCAAACACGGATAATAACGCGAACTTGGTTAGAGCCGATGAGATCCATGGATACAAACGAGGGAGTCGCACAGGTGTGAGCAGGTATAGTTGTTTCGCCAGCTAGGGGTAAGAGAGGGATGTAGTTGCGACGGTTTCGGGAGAGGATTGATGGAGTGACGGGTGGCTGGCAAGAGCTTAGTAAGACTCGGCTTCGAGGAACTGGATATATTTTTGTGCGGCCCGCCGAACACCAACTTTTCAGACGAGATGTCAACCTTCTACACTCCTTAATTTTCACGCGCTCAAAGTATAGCGCTTCTCGGAGTTGTGATTTCCCCATCTGCTACGGTTCAACACTCATTCCGGCTCGAGTGATGAGTAAGGGTCATGTGACCCACTATGAGAATATTTTCTTCGTCGTGGTAGCTAGAACAGCAGCGATAGATACAATCATCATTCTCCAGATCAAGTGCAGTCCTTCATCCGTGCGTGTCCACATGTGCCTACCCCAATACCACCAGAACAGGGGAAAATACAGGAAAGCTGGAAAGATCACGTGGGTGGCGGGAGTGGCATGGCCGCTCGCAACTCGCAGAGCCGCAACTCGATCTAGCCAGAGTCTTATTCTTAACCAAGTTGACCGCGGAATTGTAGATCACGATATAATCTTCTTCTAGTATAAAGTCAGGTTGCTCCGAGACACTCATGAACTGGCCTAATACAGACACAGTCAATCTTCTCGTTTCAAGAGCCCACAGCCTCTTCATATACGCTGCGACAGTTTGTCGGTTCCTTGAGAGAAATGAATTTTAGCCCCAGATGATCTCCCCCAACTTGCACTTTCTCGCGAAGGCGCTGCAAGCTCAGTGCAAGATACCAGAGGCGCGATAGTCCTTCAAGATTCGAATACAATGGAGCTAGACAGTAGCTGTTGGCGTTCACATGGAACTTGGCAGGTGGACTGGAAGTTTTCCTGTGGCGACGAATGGGGACCAGCGAATTTCCGTTGCCCCTATTATCCCGCCTCGGGTGCTTGGCGGGCAAGAGTCTTCTCTCGCGCTGCGCGAACTTGTCATTCTAGCATCAATCAAGCGATCAACCTATCTACCGTAATCTCGAACTTCAACAGACTCAACTAGCAGACTCAACATTTAAAAATTGAAAAATTTTTTCCGAGTCCCGGCGCAGCCATTAGCTGAATTAATCTGGGTTGTTGTGAGATTTATACGACCCATTGGAACTCGAGGGTCTGGAATTCAATCTAAATTATGTATATGTGGTGGGGGGGGGCTGTGAGGTTTTGGGAAGGGTTGGGAGTAAGTACCTCGCCATTGGAATTTGTAGGTGAAAGCACATGTTAAGCATTGGGATTTTCGCCATATCGAACTCCAGTCCCCAACCACATCGGTCTGCCCAGAAGTTGAACTCCACCTCCACAATAAGCTTAAAACCACAGACTACTATGCTGACGCCGTAGTGCCGTAGCCACTATCTGGAGAGAGTCTCTCTGCCTCCAAAATCCGTGTCACCGCGGCCTCAAACATTGAGGAATCTCCCCAGGTACCCGCACCGAGCAAATCCTCGTAGATTTCTTTGACGGCACAGTAGCGGGTTAAAAAAGTCTCTGCAAAATCCTTCATCGAGACACCGTGGGGAAGCCAGGCCCCGTATTGTGGGATTCTCACCTCTTTTGCCTCGGCTTCTCGAGGGTTGATGGCGAAGCGCGGCCCCCCAATAGCAAGCTCATCGGCACTGGCTTGGTCAAGGTTGCCGAGGCGCTGGATTGTCACCAATCGGTCCAGGATTCGAGCCCAATCCGAACACGACCGCACAATTACCGTTGCAAGCCACATGGCTGGCGTTTCAAAATACGCTTTACCATCCAAGAAACTCGTGGCATCTGCCACGTACTCAAAACATTGGAGGCTTCGGAACACAGTAAGGACGGATGATGTAGCCCTTGAAAGCTCCATTGGAATGTATAACGATTGGTGCGACAAAAGGCCCACGTGCATCAGACTTTCGGCGATGATGAAGATCTCTTCCTGGATGCGGAATCGGTATGCTAGCTTCCTTACCAACGCTTCGATGGCGCTATGCTTCTGAGCCTTGGGGAATCTATGGAGGGAAAACAATTGGTCTATAATTCCCATATCGCCTGCTTCAGGAAAGTCTGTATTAAGACCTTCCAATTCGCGTCTTAATACTACCTCGGCGGCTGTGTATGAAGGTACTAGTGATGCTGAAGGGAGTCGTTGCTGTGTTTGAATCCTCAATGCTTCATTTGGGGGTGTCAAGACCCGCCGAGCGTTGGTCGGCGCATGATTGAAACTTAGGTCGATATAATCCCGGTACATAATGTCCCACATCATTCGCTTCAGAGGGGAGTCAGAGATGACTTGAGGGTGAAACCGCATTGGTTCAGGTATCCGTGGGCTGTTCAGATGGTCCTTGAGCTTCTGCTTCTGTTTGCCAAGGGTCCATATTTCTTCTTCGTCTCTCATCAGCCCAAGGGTTTCGATGAATGACAAACCGAAAAGAGAGTTGCGGACACGACCAGTAATCGACCTTCGATCGGAGAAGCTTTTCTTGTCCTCGTCCTTCGATGAGGTATGGACGTAGAGACTTTGCTGTCCCGACACCCGAAATGCTTTCGCGAATGCACCCGATGAGCATGCCTTGATGATGATATTGACTTGTACGTCGGTAGCGAAATTTGCGCAAGCAGTAGCCAACTCGGATGGTGAAAGTAGAACACTTCCAATAAGTATTCCTTTTCTGTTCCCATGTCCGATTAAGATAATGGTGACAATATCACCAGGCTTCGTATTATGGACTCTGTCATCGATCCATTTAAGAATATCGGGTTTGACTGATGCCCATGATGGCTGATTAACCTGAGTCCACCAAGCCTCTCTATGGTCATACTGCCACTTGGTGTAGATCGCAATTTCGTCTCCTGATTCCCAGCCCGCACCCTCAGATTCTTTCCTACGGCCAAACTTAATATCCTGTGTACCAGAGAAGCCAAAGTACGTGCCCAACGGGAAACAATTGATGAAGTCACCGTGGACAGGAGGGTTTGCCTTTTTGAGCATATCCACAAAGCCCAGGAAATCGCCAAACAACCAGTGATCTCGATCGTAATCTGTTGCTCCGCAGACAACCAGATGACTTGTGCTGTTCTTCTTGAGAGCAGGACCACTCAGGTCTGGAAGGGGTTTAGACCTGTCCCTTGCAGAGTTCTGGCGCCGCAAACCGGCAGAGCTAGCCATAGTTAAGCTTTCGAGAAAGCGCAGGAGAAAGGTTGATGGCGTGTTATTGCCAGCGAGAAGGCGATCAAGGACGAGGTGAGGAAAAAAGATCAGAAGGCGAGCGGCTCTAGGTCTGACTCACATGTGATGTCGCGTGTGACGTAATCCCACCCGAGAATCGTCACAAACAGCTGGCTCTTCGATTGGTCTTTCTACATGCTGGAACTTGGGGAACAGCTATGGCAAGTTAGATTAAGCCATCGAATACAAAGCAGGGAAGCTTACCCTCACATCATGCGGCCGCCCGGGGAGCAGGACTCAGAATCTCCCAATTTTGGAGGAGCAGGGAATATTCCGCTAGACGGGACCGCTCCGTGTTCGACCTTTCATTGCCCGGCAAGTCAGAGGTCGTCATGTAAGGCAACAGGTGGGGGGAACTTGAGACTTCCCAGCCTTGTGACCCAACACATTATATGTTAAAAGGGAAGAATAGCTCCTACACCCAAATATACCCCCACGTCCATAATTTTCCTATTACTCATCGAAATTCGGCAGCTCGACGCCGAGGATTAAAGTAAAGGGGTCGGGCACAAAACAGTTGCTTCGTAGACCCCTACACCGACAGTTGTCAAGCGTTCAAGTCCTTTGTCGAGGACTTTAGACTTATAATTCGACTGAGACTAAGCACCAAGGGCATTTTATGATAGAATGTGCCACTAGCTGGCTGGCAAGCTTTGAATCATATTGTAAAGTCTATACTTTTATGTTGAAATATTCACACTTTGTCGAATATTTAGTTGTAAAGTTACTACGGGACTTTCTCCTCGTACGCTTATTTCATCTACGCTCAGGTACACAATACCGTGCTCTTAAACGCTGATTGGCATCTCATCCCCTTCTAAGCTTGGCCCCCGAAACTCGGTAGTCTATATTGGCTTATATCAGCGATCCTTATATGTCTGTACAACGTAATCTATCCGACAGGATGGGTCTCGGTACAGCCACCCCAAGAATTTGTGCAGCCATTAGCCACTCCAACAATATGCGCGGCCACTCCAAAAATCTGCGCGGCCACTCCATTCTGTGCGACCACACTATTTTGTGCAACCATATTATCACTATTAAGCAATTGCAGTATAGTGCTGTATTTCATTCAGCTGAGTCAGAAGCCATTCACGAATGGCTTCTGACTCAGCTGAACTAACTACGCTTTCTGAAGTAAAACGTGCTTCAGAAGGTGTGGGTGGCAGGGTAACCCCACGGGGTTGCCGACCCCTCAATGTGGCGCGGGTAGCTTACCTAAGAGCATTGAGCATAGTTACTACCCACCGGCCCCGATACTTTCCACAGTATCTAGCCGCTGCGCCTGACTCCGCCCGGAGGCCAGCAATCAGTTCTTCTCCAACTACTAGAAAGAATCCATCCTCATTGCTGCTACTGCTGCTGCTTACGGATGCTGGAGAGGGGTCTCTCTGGCAGCTGGTTCGAGGGCGTTTACGAGATTTGACGGCCGCTTTTCCCTTTGGCACTGCTAGCTTTTCAAACGTTGAGGAGCCTCGAGCTGTAGATGGAATTGGTTGTCGGTTTCTAGATCCTCGAGGTCGCCCATTAGTATGCACAGTGCGAGGGTTAAGAATTGGCCGAGGCGCGGTCCGGATAAAGTCTTCTAGAGGGTGATTGAAAAGCCGGCGAGAATGATCAAAGGCTTCTTATGTGAGAACCGTGGGGTTAATCAGAGCACACGACAAGCATTGGGCAATGAGTTGGCATAGATGTAAGATTAATGCTAACGAATTACTCTGGAGGTGGGCATCGCTCTGACTAGGTAAATCCGGCAGTGTTATTGTGAGACTTATCGCACCGATTGGAGAGGTGATTGTATTCTGTCCTCTCTATCTACTGCACATTCTATAGGCCTTATATATCCGCCATGAGTGGGTATGTTTAGACCCGTACAGTCGCTCAGGCCTTAACTCCCGAGCATCATCATAAGTCTCGGACCTCATGGCTCGGACGCCAAGCATTGACTCATTGTCAATGCTCGCTCAATATAGTAGATAGTCATTACATATAGCACTTAATCATTACGTATCCAACAGTTATGAATGCCGCGATCTACGGATCCACGCGCCGCTACCCGGCGATAGGGTTCACCCTACCTGTCTGTGACCGCATGTTGACTAAGCGGCCACAGTAATAAGCGCGGTCCCATACGGACCCGCTTCCAATCTTTAGTTTAGTATCGTTGAATAAGAGGCACCCCACGCTCTGCATTCCAAGCCACGGATCGTGCTCTCGTGACAGGCAGCCCTAATCGCTGCGTTCCTGACATCTTGCGATCGGTGACTCGGTCCCGGGGCTTTTCCACTCTTTACACATTGAATGGATCGAGTGCGGATAAGGTCTCCCTGCTCACGCTTGCTCTTACCAACAGCAACTGCATGGCCGTGGGCTCTAGCATGGTCTTGAAGCTGTGATAAATTCTTGGAGTGGCTGTACCGAGACCCAACAAGATGATGGAGTCAAGATCGTCGAGCTGGGAGCTTCCTTCTTAAATTCAATTATTTCTGATTATGCAGGATCACGAGCAGATGTATCAATATCACCCGATTCAACAGTGGTTAGAGCAAAGAGAGTGAGTTGTGCAAATTATGCGCGCTTGAATTTCTCATCCTCCTCTAGGCTAAACGCATGTGAATGATCAGCTTTTGCCTCCAAATCAACCCTCCCTCTCATCATGCAATACCGCTAACCGCCTCCGCTCTGCTTCCTCTGTAGACTATCGTCTCACTGCTTTGCACCGATCGTGATTGGCTGCAGCCAGTAGGAGTTCTTGCCGTAGTGATAGTTGCCGCCAACCTTGTCGGTGTACACGCACTGGTTATTAATATCATTGAAAGCATCCTATCACACCTCGTCAGTCATAAATTACACATGCCGCTGCGAACCTTAAGGAGCTATGTACCATGCAGTATTTGTACATATCGTCTGAGCCAGCCTTGCCTGTTGAGCCGGTCATGGCAGCATAGACATTCCCGACCTTTACTTGACACGCGATAGTGCTGGCGAAGCTGTCTGAGCACGACGTTCCAGGACCGAAGGTGCAAAGAGTCGCCCGCGCGGCCCAGACGTCGTCGTACATCTTGTCATAGAAGGCCCACTTTGGTGTGTCGAAACAATTTGCAGCTAGGGCAATATTGGCCATGGCGATCAAGCCAACAAGATAAACACCGATGGAGCGTGGGATTTGGAACATGATTGTAAAATCTGAGGAAATTTGGAAAGTATGGGGAGGGCGGTAGGTTGAGGAGAGATAGACTTCAATCTCGGTGAGGGTCGCCTTATATAATGTACTGCCAATATTTGTAGAAGCATCGAGGAAGCTAGAATCTAGACTCTACACATTGCGAAGGCCGTCGCTGTGACATTCTAAATTTAAGGTTGTATTATTATTAGTATTGTTTGGGGCTGAAATTAACCAAGATACGAAGCTTACTAAAATTTACCCGTAAGGGTAGGACGGAAGGAATACAACGCATAAGTAAGTTCCTTGTGCTATGAGCTCGCCCAATCAGTATTCCGATAAATTTTTAAAATTCCCAGAGGAGCGGTGATAATCGTCAGTAAGCTTATCTGACTTAGACTTTTCAATTAAGGGGCCAGCGCGGCCGTGCTGCTGATATGTTGCCGCTTTTATGATATCTGACGAGAGAATTAAGATCCTCCAAGGGGCCCACGGCTCTGCTACTGATATGATGCCGCTTTTACGATATCTGACGAGAGAATCAAGATCCAGAGCCTGAATACTCGTGCGAACTTCCTAAGGCACATGCTAAAATCAGACTCCTAATTTTAGTTATAGTTCCTTCGAGTTTCAGATAACCGTTATTTCATCGGAGTTTCTATTTAAGTCTGGTCAACTTATGAGCTCGACGCGAGGCTAAGCTTGAAGCTAAAGTCAAAGGGAAGCAACCTCGCCTTCTTGCAATCGAGCTTCTGGCGTATAAAACTAGCTAGGAGATACCCTAAAGGTTCCCGACCCACTTCATCTTCTAGCTCTGTCATCGTCACCTTCCGATCCTCGATCAAGACTTCACTCATCAAATTCTGGCCCACCTCTCTTCTTTTCCCTTCTTTTCTCCATCATGCTTTTCAGAGCCAGCGCCGCTCTCCTGTTATGGATCTCCATTGCCTCTTCTAACCCTCTGACCAAACGTGCCCAGGCGCCAGACAACACGCGTATCTACGTCCCTGATGGCAAAGGCAACCTCGTGGAAGGCACCATCCCCGCCTCCCCAGATGGCACTCCCGGCCCTTTCGACGTAGTCTACATAAACGACGGGCCATGCGACGCGCGCACTTCAAGCAGATCCGCCCCCTGGGAGGTGATCAAGGTCCAATTCTGTAACCAGCAAACTACCATCGCCTACGGCAAGGCCGTCAAGGTCTCCCCTGACATCGACTGCGTCGGTTTGAATTCCTGCGCCCAATCGCACACCCAATCCTTCACTACCACATCCAGCTTCGCTATCAACGGCGGTATCGATATCCCGCTCGCCTCAGAGATCATAAAGCTAACAGCCAAGCTCGCCGCTACAAAAACGTGGACGGATTCTTCATCGCAATCTGATACCTTTACGTTTACACCCAAGCCGGGTGCCAAGGGCCATATGGTCTTCTTCCCATATTTGCAGAAGGCATGTGGGTTCGCTATCCAGACGACACAGACTATTATAATTAACCCTCCAGTTAATTTCCCACCGGAAATAAATCACTATGATATTGTCACTTGTGGCTACACGCCTTTGCTGCTGCCAAATGGACAGCCTGATGGAGTAAGTTTGATTTTTATATTCAGCAGATGCTTGGATGGACGTGTTGCTGACATGACCTCCAGGTGTTTTCGTTCTGCGACATTTTGAAGAATGAAGGCTGTGGTAATTGAGCTGGTCGCTTGTAGGAGTTCTTGAAGGGACTGAGGAATGGATGAAGGGTCCCGGAAATAGCTGTTTTTAGATATGAGTTACGTGTTGTTTATCGTGGCAGTTATAACGCTGCAAGATCCATTGTATTATATATGGGTCTCAAAACAATCATCATCACCTATACAGATTGTCTGAAAGCCTTGCTGTTGATATTGGTGACAAAAGTAAAATGGTCGCGACTCGTCAAGATCGGCGAGGTGGACTGCGGATGTTTTGCGGACGCTAGCAGAGTCTCACAAGGTGGCACAAACTTGAGTGGGAGCGTAATATTTCTAAGAAGAAAGGGCAGGGCTCCCAGAAGAACAGTCCTACGAGTTCAGAGATGCTGTGTCCCTCTCACATTCGTGAAGACATGGATCAAGTAGGAGGGACAAATAGAATGGGAACACAGTTGGAACACGGAAACAAGGCGAAGAGCTTGCTACAGATACATCCCAAACCATCGCACAAGGTTCTATGATTGCACAGGAAACGCAGCAAACGAGACAGCTCCATGCGAGTTCAAACGCGCGCAGAAAAGACTGGCCCCAGGAAATTCTTATACCAGAGAGATGACGGACCCACTTTACGACTACAGAGAAGAAAGGCGGACGGCGATGCACCTGCTTATGAAGTGTGGAAGATTCAAAGACCTACGGCGCCAGGAGCTGTCCGGGATTCCAGGACGGAGCGACTTGCGAGCAATCCTGAACGTGCGCAAAGCAGTCACGAAAGCCATGAACTTCATGGAACAAACACAGATTCTTGGGCAATCTCGGATCATAGAGCTGACAAAGCCAAGCTGTTGGATATGTAGCTTCGTGTTGTGTGTGGAATCCGGTTGAACCCCGAAGGCCGGATTCTAGCTATCTACTGACTATTCTACACTAGTGGGTGGCTTGTAGCCAATAGGAGACTGCTCTACTCCTCCAACACAAGCACTGGGGAGATTGAAGGTATGACGACACAAGAACAGCAAAAGCGGCTACCAAGGAGCTTAATCGACAGTTTGAAAGGCACAAAGCACTGCTTGAAACAGATATGTAAATAGGCGTAGACAGAAAATTAGACAAAGGGGCAGAGAAGGGGGTCGCTGGTCATGGAGACTGTCGGGCTATTGACATGTCGGGAATCGGGGTGTTGGGGAAAAGTTCCCCGTGGCACGGAATGGGGGCAGGCGAAAATGTACTTAGCATCTGCAATGAATTTTCTTAATCGCTTTTTGGAGTTGCAAGCTGGTTTGCAGCTCTTTTCTGCTCTATTTTGACTCCGCCTGGGTTGGGTCAGGGGTGTCAGCTGTTGAATGGTGATAATGGATTGGCGCTAGCAGTTGTCGTCACCTCAGCTGAGCGACACCAGCAAGCCGAGGATGAGCACGATAGTGCTCGTCGACAGCTGAGATGTCTGAGTTGCCTCAACACTATGACGACGCATGGTGGTGATACTCGGGGCAGCCGAGGTAGCGCCTTGACAGTGCTGCGACGCAGCAGTGTCTCGAGCATATAAGCAGGCCTTATGCCCGCGCAAGAATGTAATTAAGAATTATAATTAAGCCTATTGCCTATTATACAATAACCTGCCTCCATCGTGATCCTCGTCCTCCAACACTCTCGCCCGGTGCTGATCGAGTGAGGCTTGTGAAAAGTCCGCCAGATGACCCCCCTCTCGCTCTATTTAGAACTGCTGGAATATCGTGTGTCGCAACCCGAGACTTTTTCCGTAGCGGCAAATGGAGGACAACAGCCAATTTGCGTTGGCTCCCAATGTATTCAGCTGGCTCGAAGCGCTAGCGGGCGAAAAGTTTTTCTGTGCTTTTCGGCCGCGTCACCTTCTTACACACTTACTGCTATACACACAATCTATTCTATCGTACATTGCAAGAAGAAACGTTGGATCTCTGGTGATAGACGACGGGTTGCTCGGCATAAAACCAAAGTCCCTCAAGTAGCAGGAAACGATTGAGAACATTAAGAGGGGTCGGATTCTTCGTGTTTCGGACCATGTTTGTCGCCGGCGCAAAATAGACGGAAGCCGGAAAGATGTTAGAGGCTCCATAGAACGCTAACATGAAACACAGCGTTACTAAAAGTGATATTCCCGCGATTCTGAAGCGCCACGAGAAGCGCTGGCACGAACAACATCGGGTCTGCCCCATACAGCGATGTAAGCTAATTAACCCTACAAGTTGCTGGTAGAGCTTGGTTCGTGCCGGATCTGAGTCCTCATTGGATTGAGGAAGCCAGTTTTCCGACAGCGGGATGTCCGAATACTTTCCAATGGGGTTGATGCCGAATCGTGAGCAGATCTTTCAATGTATACATCCTGTACGAGCTAGGTCTTCCGTTTGATTCGGTTGCGTACGACACGGATACCAAGGAACCAGACGAGATCTCCTATCTCCTTAAGATCGTAGATATCCTTAAGTTGCTGCTCAAGCCTCTGATGCTCATAGTAGTTCGAGTGGTGGTATGCTATGATAATGTCATCAACGTAAACAAAAAGGATAAGAGTTGAGTTAGTATAGAGGCACGGAAACCCCTCAATGAACTTCAGTCCAAGCTTGGTAAGGGTACTCTTGAGCTCCTCATACCATAGAAGAGGGAATTCCTCAAGTCTATAGAGTGCAAGAAGTACTTCAAGCAGCTCTACATGCTCAAGATGATGCACACTATCAGGGGTTTGTGCATACAGTTTCCGGTTGAGTTTGGTGTTTAGAAAGGCTGTGGGTACATTGTACTGCTTAAGTTCGAGGTTGAAGTAGTTGGCAATAGCAATTAGGCTTTGCCTAAGTGCTTCCATAAATAAAAAGGCAAATGAGATACTGTCGGGGTCGCCCAACTACGACCTGGTTTGCGGAGGTTCAAAGCGAGTCTGAGCTACCGCTCGGGTAACAGGTTGAAGGACCGTAAGTTCCTCCTCCTCACGAATTCATTCTCCTTTACCTCCTCGTGGTGGCCCTGGTTTCGACTAAAATTGGAGATGATCTTGTGGATTAGAATCTGTTGCTTGAAATTGTCTCCCCCTCGGGCTTCGGTGTTTCAACTAGTTCTATGGTCGAGTGGAACTTGTTGGACTAGGTTAATGGCATCGGGCCCCGCAATTATGCGTTCCACTGGCTGGGGTGTTAATGGGGTTCTACTAAGCCTGCATAACTCAATGCATCCCCGCGGCCGGTGCTAGGTGGGGGAGGAGACAGTAAGTAGCATACAACCTTTGTTGGTTGGTCAGAGGAAGCTCCACATGTTTGAGTTCAGTACTGTCTCTAGAGCCGTAAAGGCCGCTGCTGGATCGAAAAGGTATGGACAAAGTAGCGGAAGTTCTACGCAGCAAATAATACCTCCGAGACATACCTAGCCACTTGTGCCGTCAGTGCATGGCGCTCGCCATCGCCTGCTTGATCGGGATTATATTCTCCAACGATAGCTGTGTTCCGCTGCTCAGATCTGGCGCTTGCGGATGCAGTCAGCACCCACCCATGACCGCTATCGAAGGAGCGACACTTGCATCTCTGCAGCACTGCAGTGCTGCACATACCGTTCGTCAAGTTCACAGTTTTGGAATGTGCGCAATGTGCGCTACTACCCATCCAAATTCAGCCGGAGCTTAAATACACTCGCCTCCTGCCTTTCGCCTTCCGCCTTCCACCTTCTACATCTCCGCGGTCGCGTCGCTCACCCATAGCGTATCATCTTTCACGGAACCCACTATCGCATCTGCTTTGCACAATGTCCTCTCCTCCATCCCCTCGATCTCCTGTCCCCCATGGTCATTACCAAGACTCGAGTGGGGAGACGAATGTCACGACAGCGACGGTGGCTACGACGGCCTCTTCGACCGAAGGCCTCTCGCTCGAGCTCCTCGAGATGACCCGCCTCACTGACAAGTACCCAAATGCTTACAACGACTTCCATGGCAGTGGAACTCCCTGTGTCTTCAAGACTGGCCCAGACTGGCATGTACCTGAAGGTCCTCAGGCCCAGTGTATCATCCGTGAGGCCCGCCCAATTTACCGTCACGCTATTGGGAGCACTTGGCTCTCTATTGGCAAGCTCATCTACCAAGGTCTCGACTCTCTCGATGTAAAGTGGACATCCATCAACCCACTCGCCTATGCCGATGTTGGGAAGGCTGAGCCCTTCTGTCCTTTCATCCTTTCCATTGGTGTGAAGCCCCACTCCCTCCTCTATGGCGCCGCTGTCGCCGCCGCCGCTGTCGTCAAGGAGATCCTCACTGAAGCTGACTTCCCTACCATTGAGGTGGCCTTTGTTGAATCGATAGTTACTCGTTCTGTTACTGCTGGTCCTAAGCTCCTTTCATTCGACCCCCTCCTTGACGACGTCCCTAATCTGCGAAAACCCTTTATCACTGCTCTTGGTCTCTCTGTTGCGCCTCTCAAGTACCCCCACTTCGAAGGTATAGCTGCTCTCTACTTCCGCCTTAGCAAAGACGACAAGCGTACCGCCATACTGACCTGTGCCCACGTCGCCCGCCCTCCTCCTATCTATGCCAACACAGGCATGACGCATAAGAATAATAGTCAGGCTCATGAGAAGTTTGTCGTGCTGGGTAACAGGGGCTACACCAATGCCGTCAATGCTATGACAGGCACCATCAGCAACCTCGCCAACTCTATCACACTTTGGAATAACAAGTTAACCAAGCTAGGGAAGCCCATCGAGGGAGAGAACAGCAAGGCCACTAAGAGGCATAAGGAGTACCTAGAGTTAGTGGCACAGGCGACTGAAAAAATTCAGGAGGTTAACACAATTCATAACGATGTTACGAAGCACTATTCTATCCTTGACCAGCGTGTCATTGGCTTTGTGCTCCACTGCGAGAAGATTGAGATCTCAGTCGAACCTCATAATTTTACCAAGGACTGGGCCCTCATAGAACTGTATGAGGAGAAAATTGACTGGTCTACATTTAAGAGAAATAAGATTTATGTCGGTACATCTTTTTCGATATCTTTGCCTCCATCTCCTCTTCTATTTCTTATCTTCATCTCTCGTTACATTTTCCATCCCCCGTTTTTCTGTCCTCAGTTCCAGCTAACTATTACTCCTCTTTGCTCTGCAGGTAGTAACTTCTCGATCACCGACTTTGGCAACATGATGTTCCCTCAGCCCACCGATCGAGCCAACTATCAATACCCTGATGATGATTTCCTCCAGGCCTACGGTGTCGTCAAGGATGCTGAGATCCGTAACCTCCAGCAGCTCGACGTCTACAATGAAAAGTGTCTACTTGTTGTAAAGAATGGGTTGACTACGGGAACCACGTTTGGTCATACTAATGGTTTAGAGTCCTTCACCCGCATTTACTCTAACTATGGCATCCAGCATACATCCATCGAGATTGCTGTTCTGCCCTATGATAAAACATATGGCAAATTTTCCCATACCGGCGACTTCGGGTCTATCGTTCTTACTAGAGATAGTCGCATCGTTGGAATGCTTACTGGTGGTGCAGGCCTTACCGATGGAAACGACATCATGTACCTTACCCCCTACTAGTGGCTTGAGCAGCAGATCAAGGCCAAGTTCCCTAACTGCTTCCTCTACGAGGTCATCCAGTAGGATTAGCAGCTCTATTCTCATATCAATCAAGCCAAAATAGAACAAAAATGATTGGTAACAAGGAGTGTAATCATCGGTATTGTTCCTACTGCCTATTTCTATTAATATAGAATTAACTAATGTCTTATGATATAACTGAAGCCTAGTAGGTACTATACTAGGTAGCGATGGTAGTGGCAGCGGAATCTCAGGATATTGCAGTTGAGAGGCATGTAGTTGAGTGGAACGATTGTAGTAGTGTTCAGGGTATCATTCTCAGTACTGTCCCCTCTGCTCCTGCCTTTGTACTTTGTTATTCGAGCTCTGGCTCCTTCACTGCAATTTCATCCTATTTTCTGAGTACGCTGCTACAAATGAAGTACATTTCTAGTTAATATACACATCTCTCCTACTTCCCTGCCCATTCCCCGCCCCCCTCTCTCCCCTGGACCCTCCCCCCTCCAGCTCCCCCTGCCACAGGCCAGTACTACCTGTCGGGACATTAGCCCCACGCCGGTGCCCGAGCACCTGCACGCTATCCGGTTAACTGCCCAAGAGACCAGGCGGAACATTATGACACCATAACACTGACTACGTGCTATAAAAAGCCTCGCCATCTCCCATCGCTTTCAATTCTTTTCCCCTTTTTTTCCCTCTGCCTTTCCTGTACCTAGCAATAGAGCAGACTTGCCGCCCATAATGTGTCGCGACTATCGAGAGATTACCCACTTGCTTACTCTTGACTTCGTGACTCATGATGCCATCACCAATTAACAAATTCTCTACAAACTAGCTATGAGGCTTGCCTCTATATGAGCTTACACATACTGTTACGAGACATTGTCTCGGAGCATTCTGCTCAGGGAGATGCAGCCTCGCTGCTGTGAGTGGTCCCCGCATTACTGCGAGGATCCATGAGCAGCTGAGGTCGGGCACCGAGCAAGCTGAGGTCGCGGAGCGACCTCAACTCCATGACGTTGAGGATATCGTCATGGTGGCGATAACCTCGGCATGGCCGAGAATGGTCCTTGGCATTGCTGCCGCGCAGCAATGCTTCATGTATTTAAATCTAGTCAATTCCCGCATAATCTATGTACATGTACGAGTAGAGTAGCAATACAATCCGTTTTCAATACATACAGCAGGAATTGTTAGAACCCCACACAACACGCCCCAGACGAGGGACTAGTGGGCTAAAGCGATACAGTTTACTCCTATATGAACCTACTCATATCCTGTTCTCACATCAATACCACAGTGGGTATTTTTGCTGTCAATTTCATCCTCCTTTTCCCGTCGCTTTTCCCGCAAGAAAAACGAATCAAGCCTATTGTCTATCTACAACGTGCCTCCAACTCCTCATAGCTCATACCAACAGTTCTGTCTCGGTCAGATCCTGTTGGAACATCGTCGCAAGGCTTGTGTTTGCGATGGTGGGGCACGCGGGCGGAACTACCTGAAAACATTCCCGTGCTGGCAAATACAGTGGGCGGCCAAAAGTCCGTCATTTTTCGACGCAAAAACGCGTCTTGCCCTCAACACAATTTTGCGACCACGCCGCGACCATGCCTCCACGCACACCCTTAGGTCCTAAAAGTGCAAATGCACACATCCAAAAGAAGAGAAAGTCTACTGCAATCGAATTAAGTCCTCATAAGCACTCTGTCATTGAAGGGTTGCATAAGGCAGGCTGTTCTATAAAGAATATTATGGAAATTGAAAATACATCTCGTTCTACAGTATGCGACACCCTCAAACTTCTCCACACCAGACCAAAAGGACACTCTCTACCTCGTTCTGGACACCCTCATATCCTCACTAAAGTACAAAAACGCTCAATTATTCGTTTTATTTGCAAAAATCCTAAAGCAACCTATGTCGAAGTTAAGCAACAACTGCTACTCCATTGCAGCCTCAGAACTATTCGTCGCATTATCCATAAGTATGGGATTAAAAAGTGGATTGCGAAAAAAAGGCCACTTTTAACAAAAGAGGTGGCTAAAGCACGATATGAATGGTGTGCTATACGTCGCCATTGGGAAAAAGAGCAGTGGGAGAGATATATATGGTCAGATGAATGCAGTGTTGAGCTCGGCTCTGGCAAGCGGCCAGAGTATGTGTTTAGGACACCTCAACAAAAGTGGGATAAAGATATGATTCAACCATATTTAAAGAGCAAGGCTTGTACAGTGATGGTATGGGCAGCATTCTGTGGTTTTAGACGGTCACAACTTGTCTATATGCCAGGGGATCCTGAGGCAAAGAATGGTGGAGTTACTGCAGCTGTTTATCTTGAGATTT